>BLSH010218413.1:416724-442746 GCA_018402905.1 Glandirana rugosa
GTATAAGAGACAGGTGGTGACCATGGCGGCCATTTTGAAGTCGGCCATTTTGAATCCAAATTTTGTTTTTTCAATAGGAAGAGGGTCATGTGACACATCAAACTTATTGGGAATTTCACAAGAAAAACAATGCTTGGTTTTAACGTAACTTTATTCTTTCATGAGTTATTTACACGTTTCTGACCACTTATAAAATGTGTTCAATGTGCTGCCCATTGTGTTGGATTGTCAATGCAACCCTCTTCTCCCACGCTTCACACACTGATAGCAACACCGCAGGAGAAATGCTAGCACAGGCTTCCAGTATCCGTAGTTTCAGGTGCTGCACATCTCGTATCTTCACAGCATAGACAATTGCCTTCAGATGACCCCAAAGATAAAAGTCTAAGGGGGTCAGATCGGGAGACCTTGGGGGCCATTCAACTGGCCCACGACGACCAATCCACTTTCCAGGAAACTGTTCATCTAGGAATGCTCAGACCTGACACCCATAATGTGGTGGTGCACCATCTTGCTGGAAAAAATCAGGGAACGTGCCAGCTTCAGTGCATAAAGAGGGAAACACATCATCATGTAGCAATTTCGCATATCCAGTGGCCTTGAGGTTTCCATTGATCAAGAATGGCCCCACTATCTTTGTACTCCATATACCACACCATGCCATCAATTTTTTGGTTCCAACAGTCTTGGAGGGATCTATCCAATGTGGGTTAGTGTCAGACCAATAGCGGTGGTTTTGTTTGTTAACTTCACCATTCACATAAAAGTTTGCCTCATCACTGAACAAAATCTTCTGCGTAAACTGAGGGTCCTGTGAAGATACGAGATGTGCAGCACCTGAAATTACGGATACTGGAAGCCTGTGCTAGCATTTCTCCTGCAGTGTTGCTATCAGTGTGTGAAGAGTGGGAGAAGAGGGTTGCATTAACAATCCAACACAATGGGCAGCACATTGAACACATTTTATAAGTGGTCAGAAACTAATAAAAAAACTCATGAAAGAATAAAGTTACGTTAAAACCAAGCACACCATTGTTTTTCTTGTGAAATTCCCAATAAGTTTGATGTGTCACATGACCCTCTTCCTATTGAAAAAACAAAAGTTGGATTCAAAATGGCCAACTTCAAAATGGCCGCCATGGTCACCACCCATCTTGAAAAGTTTCCCCCCTCACATATACTAATGTGCCACAAACAGGAAGTTAATATCACCAACCATTCCTATTTTATTAAGGTGTATCCATATAAATGGCCCACCCTGTACATTAAGTGTTACTGTATGCGTTAACGTGTGACATTTATTCAGTTATAACAAAACCACTCTTCTGTGTTTAACCATACCCTGTGGGGTCAAGGTCCTTCACTTAGTATATTCTTTGAGTAAACAATACTGATTCAATTCAACCTGTTGTATTCCATTACTGTGTCATTACTTGAAGGTACGCTAACACAATAAGTGAACCCAGTGTGTCATATATATATATATATATAAATGGCCCACCCTGTAGATTACTTTTGTGCAAACTCAACCAGTATACTTATATATATATATGCTGCACATGTGAGTGGGTCACAGGAGAGCAGAAGAATTATTCCTGCAAGTGTCAGACCACTCTCTACTGCTCACTCACACAAGAGCAGCAAGGCAGCAGATAAACAAATGCAACCCCAGAAACAGTAATTATAGCAATATTACACCTGCTCTTAGAGAGAGTTATTTGGTGTTTGCAACAAAAAAAAAAACTTTAGTAGAGCAAAACCCAAGTGGGGGGAAAAAAAGAGAAGTAGATGTCGTCCAGTGTCCCCTTGCTTGGCAGTTCAATTGGTCTTAAGCTAGCTCTCTGTTGTTTTAATGGTATAAAACAAGTAATGGCTGATGAACAATGCTAATCCAAGGAAATGAAGTATGATCAGAGCAGCACTCTTTCTGTATAGGAACAGTAAAAGCTTCACAGTGATCACTGACGTGTTAGATTAAACTGGGTGGAACTACAAGCAGCAGCAGACTAATATAGAGTATGGATGTCTGTGTATAGTGTCCACGCTCAATGTGTGTGACTAAACCTCCTTTTGTATCAAAGATGTTATTAGCTGCAGAGAAGTAATGCTGTCTATACACGGTATCTGTTAAGATGGATTTTCACCAGCTCACCACAAAGGAACAGAAGATGTAGCTGCTGTGGATAACAGGGATGAGGATGATGATGATCTCTCCGGTCTGTTGCTCCTGGGATGGTCTCCGGCCTCCACTGCCTCACACCTCACGGCTCTCCCAGATCTGTTGCCCCTGCGGGGTGTATGGAACAGGAACAGGCACGACTGTATTAAGGCAAGATACTCAAGTTGCTCACTGCTGTCCTTCAGGGTATCTGGGTTGATGAGTCTGTAAAAGCAGACCGTGACTCCGTCGCTTCTAGCACAGATTGCCAGCATACAGATCCACGCTGGTCCAGAGAGAGCATGCCAGGCCCAAAGCCTCTGTTCTTATAGTCTCTCCCATGAGGCTCCTCTTCTCCCAGAAATCTCCTCCTCCCATCAGTCTGCTGGGAGCTGTAGTTTTTCCCCAACACAGCCAGGAGGAAAATCCTTCCAAGTGAACTACATGTTCCAGAATGCATTGTTCTCTAATCACTATCTGAGTCACTAGTCAGCCAAACTGGAACACTAGGGGAAAAAAGCTGCATTATGGTTAATTGTAAAGAATGTCTTCTGGATGCCGGGGATGGGAATCCCCAGCTCCTGGCTACACTAGTATAAATAAATAAATCAAAATTCCATAAATCTATCCCATAGTTTGTAGACGCTATAACATTCACGCAAACCAATTAATATACGCTTATTGGGATTTTTTACCAAAAATATGTAGCAGAATACATATTGGCCTAAATTTATGAAGACATTTTTTTTCAATGTTTTTATTTTTATGTGTTTTACAGCAGAAATTAAAAAATATTGTTTTCTTTTTCAAAATAGTCAGCCTTTTTTTGTTTATAGTGCAAAAAATAAAAAATGCAGAGGTGATCAAATACCACCAAAAGAAAGCTCTATTTGTGGAAAAAAATGCATAAATTTTATTTGGGTACAGCATTGCAGGACCGCGCAATTATCAGTTAAAGTCATGCAGTGTTGTATCGCACAAAACGAAAATCTACTGGTGTATACTCACCTTTAGACGGTCATCAGAACAGGTGCCCTGATTGGAAGATGTCCTCACATCTCTTGTTTATTCTTTACAGACATTTATATAGCATCAGGGCTTTTTATCAACAGGAACACAGTTTTCGGCAACTGAATGTATGTAATGGTAAGGGGTGCAGGGCCTATTGATGCTAGAGAGGATCTATTTCTGCAGGGGGGGTTCTATTGTTGGGGATATCTATTGTTGCTGGTGGGGACTCTATTGTTGCTGGGGGTAGGTTCTACTGTCGAGGGAGGGGTATATTGAAGCTGGTTGCAGGGAGATCTGTTATTGCTGCTGGTTGTCTATTGTTGCTGCCGGGGTGGATTTTGTTGCCCAGGGAGATCTATTGATGCTGGTTGCAGGGAGATGTGTTGTTGCTGCTGGTTGTCTATTGTTGGTGCCTGGGTGGATTTTGTTGCCGGGGGGGGGGGGGTCTATTGATGACGGTTGCAGGGTGATCTGTTTTTGCTTCTGGTTGTCTATTGTTGCTGGGAGTGAGGGCATTTTGTTGCTGGGGGGATCTATTGATGCTGGCTGCTGGGAGATCTGTTATTGCTGTAAACTCCATGCAGATTGCATGCTGGGTGGGATTAGAACCAGGGACCCAAGGGCTGCACGATAGAAGTGCTAACCAGAATCACTTGTTCTGGTGACAACTGTAATATTTTGAATTTCCCAACACTTTCTGTCTTGGGGTCAAATGTCACTAGGAAAAAAGATATGGTAAAGTTACCTAGCGGGAACACAGACAGCCAATAAAAACTTGATAAGGGTCCTAATCTTTCCCCACTCTATCAAAAATTAAAGAAAAAGAAACAGTTTGAGCAATAGATACATTTTAAAACAGAACTAAAGTGTGAATACTTACCTGTCCACAGGTTCCTCACCAGCACCGACATCTTCTTCTGAGTGCTGGTCTATCGGCCTCTTCATTGGCTGACGGGGGATGATGTCACTCCTACGCATGCGCAGTCCTGGCACTCAGAGTCCGCCCTAGCACTGTAAGCTAAGCTGCACATGTGCAGCTCAGTTTACAGGACCAGAGAAGGCACAAAACAGGCTGTTAGGGGCATTTTATTGCAGAAGAGGCAGTGCATGTTTCTTCTGCAATAAAAACCTGCATGCTTGCTTTTTCTTATAGCGGACCTTAGTTTTAATTTAACTCACTTAGATGAGGCAGTTTACTTGCTAAATGGCTCTAAATTGGCTACCCTCCAGTCTAAAACCCTATGGCTCCCCATACCATTTAATGAGTTTAAACCTTAACAAAATATGTGTTCCTTTGGATTTATTTGCTGTTTCCCTTCCCTAGGATGATGGTGGTCACCCTAAAGCACCCTTGCATACCTTGTGTATGTTTTACTTAAGAAGAAGCGGCCTTGCAGAATCTTCATACCTTCCACTTGGTAGGTCAGGATTCCAGCTCAGCATTCAGTGGGCCGGTAACACCACAGCGAGCTCCCCCACCCTGAAAGTGAACCAAACCAAATTTCTTCAGCGAGTGATATTGGGGGATCCTTTGACCAGGCTGTTGGCTGTTGTGATGAAGATTGCCATTGGATAGTCTCAAATCCTATGGTAGAGGACGGAGCACAGATTGTTTGCATTTAAAGAAGTAGAAAGAGTTTATGTCTACAGATTATGACAAGTGTTTGGATTGCACAATCTAGTAAATTTATGTATAGAATTGTACAGACATTCTCAATATGTATAGGCCTACACATGATCAAATGTATCCACTGAAATTAGATTAAAAACATTTGAGAAGCTAAAGTTTTAATTGCCTCCATACTTTTTTATTACAATTTTTTTATTTTTTTTATTTATTTTTGCAAAATGTTTCATTTACATTTCAACCTATAGCAGATAGCGTGCTGGACACAGACATTGCGATCATAATTTACAATATAGCAAACATAGGTTGAGCAGTACAAAAAGGAAAATGTATTAAAAAAAAACTGTACATAGTTCACAGTTAAGAGACAATGGGGTTTATTTACTAAAGGCATAAAGACTTTGCAGGTGCAGTTGTTCCAGAGCATAGTAAATGAGGTAAAGCTTCACTTTGCAAAGAATACCCAATCACATACAAGGAATATAAAAAAACATTTTTGCTTGCACATGATTGGATGATGGAAGTCAACAGAGCTTCTGCTCATTTAGAAAAGATTTTTGTTGCGCTAAACCTTAGTGATTAAATAACACAGTGCATATACCTATATGAATAAACATATGAATGTTTACATGACATAAACATAATTATAGTGCAAAAAAAAACAGTGCACACTATTGTGAAAATCAATGAAAAAAATTGGTGAACAGAAATATAATATAACAAAAATATGATGTAGTCCCAAAACATGTGAAGAGGTCAACCGTGATTAGGAGTATAGGCAAAAGATTGACACATCCAAAGTCCTAATGAAATCCAAAGAGACGATCACTCCTACTTCCACCACCATAGATCGTACAGGCACCTCCAGTGACAGGGAAGGGGTAAATATAGACCCTTACCAGAAGTAGAGACCCGCTATCGCTAGCAAGGGTCAGACCTCACATGCAGATATAGCCCTCTGCAGGGACCAGATGGTAACAGCTCAATCCTCCTGGGACACCGGAATCCCACCGCATCCACAGCAAGGTAAGGTAATCTGGATTACGGACCTCAGCAAGCTCTCACGCCATATGCCATAAAAAATAGGGACTTCATAGCGTAATACTGTAACATTTGTTTATTTAAGACATAAATTCTATAACAGGGTGCTCACAATATTCGATACAATCTCTCGCATTTGGTCAATAAAAACAGAATCTGCCAGCAGAATAATAGAACGCCCGTCCTCGCGGGATGCAACATGCAGCGTGGTGACGTCAGTTGTTAACTCTGCCCTACATGTTTCGTGATAGGTCTCGTCTTCCTGGGGCAGTAGGAGTGATCTTCTCTTTGGATTTCATTAGGATTTGCATGTGTCGATCTTTTGCCTATACTCCTAATCACGGTTGACCTCTTCACATGTTTTGGGACTACATCATATTTTTGTTATATTATATTTCTGTTCACCAATTTTTTTCATTGATTTTCACAATAGTGTGCACTGTTTTTTTTTTGCACTATAATTATGTTTATGTCATGTAAACATTCATATGTTTATTCATATAGGTATATGCACTGTGTTATTTAATCACTAAGGTTTAGCGCAACAAAAATCTTTTCTAAACTTGTTTATTTGGTGGAATATCGCACTATGCTTTTGTTGCAGCTGTCACACATGTCAATTCCAGAAGCGCGGTATTGTTTTGAATGTTTGCTTCTGCTCATTTACTAAGCTCTGGAGCAACTGCCCTTTGCAAAGTGCACGGTCTATTTGCCTTTAGTAAATCAAGCCCTATGTGTAAAGTAGAGGCATGATGCACTGTTGGTAACTGAGAGGCATGAGTGACTGTATGTAGTGTAATTAATTGAGTGTTATGAATCATTTTGAATATTATTATTATACAGGATTTATATAGTGCCAACAGTTTACGCAACGCTTTACAACTTGAGGGTGGACAGTGCAAATACAATACACTTTAATAAAGTAGGAATCAGAGGGCCCTGCTCATTAGAGCTTACAATCTAAGCGGGAAGGTCGAGAGATACAAGAGGTAATAACTGTGGGGGATGTGCTGATGGAGAAGATAAATGTACAGTTGTTAGGTGGGAGGCCAGATAGGCTTCTCTGAAGAGATAGGTTTTCAGGGATCGTCTGAAGGTGAACAAACTAGGAGAAAGTCGGACAGATTGGGGTAGAGCATCCAGAGGATGGGAGAGGCTCTGGAGAAGTCCTGGAGGCAAGCATGGGATGAGGTGACAAGGGAGCTAGAGAACAGGAGGTCATGGGAGGAGCAAAGAGAATGATTTGGTTGGTATTTTGAGACCAGGTTAGTGATGTAGCTGGGGACCAGGTTGTGGATGGCTTTATAAGTTATTGTTAGTATCTTGAATTTAATTTGCTGGTTGAGTGACAGACAATGGAGGGATTGGCAGAGGGGCGTAGCAGACGCTGAGGGGTTTGTAAGGTGGATGAGCCTGGCGGCAGCATTCATGATGGACTGAAGGGGGGATAGACTATTTAGAGGTAAGCCAGTGAGGAGGGAGTTGCAGTAGTCGAGGCGAGAGATTACCAGGGAGTGGATTAGAAGCTTTGAGGTGACCTTGGTTAGGAAAGGGGCATATCTTGGAGATGTTGCAGAGGTTGAGGTGGCAAATTTTGGATAGTGATTGCATGTGGTGCCGAAAGGGTAGTTCGGGGTCCAGGATTACACCTAGGACCTTGGTGGGGGGGTGGGGGTGGGTTGATAGTTGAGCCTCTTTTTTTACAGAGAAATCTGGGGAAGTGGCACGTGGGGGAGGAAATATCATGAGCTCAGTTTTGGATAGGTTGAGTTTGAGGAAGTGATGTGACATCCAGGCTGATATGTCTGTTAGTAAGTTGGTGATGTGCGAGGAGACAGATGGAGAGAGCTGGGGGGCGGAGAGATAGATTTGGGTGTCATCGCCGTAGAGATGATGAGAGGCAATCAACTGACCCAGGGAGGAGGTGTAGATGGAAAAAAAGAGAGGTCCATGAACAGAACGTTGGGGGACTCTGAAACAGAAAGGAAGAGGAGGAGGAAGTAGAGTTGTAAGTGACACTGAAGGAGCGGTGGGATAAGTAGGATGAGAACCAGTGAAGAGTACAATAACGGAGACCAAAGGAGTGGCACTTTTTGAGGAGGAGGGGGTGGTCCACTGTGTCAAAGGCAGCAGAGGTCCAGGAGAAGTAGCACAGAATAGTGTCCGTTGGTTTTAGAAGTTCGTAGGTCATTTGTGAGTCTAAGGAGAGCAGTTTCCGTGGAATTTTGAGAGCGAAATCCGGACTGTAGGGGATCAAGAAGTTTGTTCATAGTCAGATGGTCACTCAGTCGGTTGTAGACCAGTCTTTCAAGGAATTTGGAGGAGAAGGGGAGTAAGGAGATGGGGCTTGGTTGTTAAGAACGGTGGGGTCCAGTGAGGGCTTTTTAAGGATGGGGTGACTAGCGCGTGCTTTAGAGAATTTGGGAAGATGCCAGAAGAGAGGGAGAGGTTGAAATGTGAGCTAGAGAGCGTAGAATCAAGTCAGAGGGTGAGCATAGCATTTGCGAGGGAGCAGGATCCAGGGGGCAGGTGGTTAGATGGGTGTTAGATAAAAGTTTAGCAACCTCTTTAAAGTGGTTGTCAACCCTTGACAACCACTTTAACCTACAGGTAAGCCTATAGTAAGGTTTACCTGTAGTTTCCCTGCATATCTCCTAAACCTGCATGGTTTAGAAGATGTACAGTGTACTGTGATGTGCTGACCTCATCGGGCTATGCACAGTGAAGAGACGGCCTCCGTGCCGTTTCTTCACTGAGATCGTGCCACGATTGGCGGCTCCCACGCGCATGCGTGGGAGTGACGTCACGCGACTCCGGCCTGTCACAGAGCTGGAGTTCGTGGCCCCGGAAGAAAGAGGGGCGAAAGATGGACGTGGCCTGGAGTGGGGACATTTTGGAACATTGCGGGCTTCCAATGCAGGTAAGTGCCACATAATGGGCTAATATGCGATGCATACTAGCCCATTATGCTTTTACATTACAGGTTAATAAAGAGGAAGTAAAACCCACCAGGATTTACTTCCTCTTTAATACTAGGAGGGTTGAATAAGAAAAGTAGTGATTGTATCTGTGGACATGGGGTGTTGAGTGGGGGTAGCTACTGTGCATTGGAGATCTCCTCACAAATCAATGTATCAATCTTAATTTTAAAGTGATTGGCGATCTCCTGGGCAGTGAGTGAAATAGGGGTGGAGGCAGTGGAGGACAGAGTATCAAAGTGTTAAAGGTCGAGAAGAGTTGACGGGGACTGGATGATAATGTGTTAATGAGTGTGATAAAATAAGTCTGTTTGGCAGTGTGGATGCAGGAATAGTATTTTAGGAGGGCAGATTTATAATGGTTGAAGTCTTCCTGGAACTTAGTCTTATGCCACAGATGCTCAAGAGCATGGCTACGTATTCTGAGACTGCTGGTGTTGTCTGTGTGCCAAGGTTGTAGCGGTTGGGGCCTGATTCTGCATGTAGTGAGGGGGGTGAGCTTGTCTTGGGACGACGACAGTGAGCTGTGACTAGGTTGGGGCAGGACAGGGGTGAGATTTTGTCATAGAGGTGATCAGTAGCAGAGTAGAGAAGAGAAGGGTTGAGGTGGCGAAGGTTTCTATGGGTATCTGTTAGGCGATTGGAGGGAGAGGAGGTGGAAGACCGGGAGAGAGCGAAACTAATAAGGTGGTGATCAGAGAGTGGGAGAGGATTGTTGGAGAGTTTGCACAGATAAGAGAAGACAAGGTCAAGGGCATTGCCGTTGGAGTGAGTAGGAGCCTGTATCCATTACTTCAGGTCAAGAGATGAGGTTAGACTGAGAAATGTAAAAGTAATAGTAGTGATAGCGTTAACAGGGATATTGAAGTTGCTGAGAATGATTGTGGGCATTTCAGAAGAGAGAAAGTATGGTAGCCAGGCAGAGAAGTCATCAAGGAAAGTTGATACCAGTCCAGGGGTATCAACGAATATCATGCTCCGTGTTGCGCTATTTCTCCTGTTTTCTTTGTCTTCTGCTCAGTGGAAAACAAAGGACTGGAAGTGATTGTGTCACTGTGCACTATTACCAAATACCTGTTCAAGGAAAGAGTACATATTTGGAAGTAGCTAATAACTACAATATTATAAAACAATAATGTGGAACTAAACTGAAGTATTAAAAAAACTGCGAGCAGGCAGCTCTTTATTGCAGAAGAGACACGCAATGCTTCTTCTGCAATAACACTTACCTTCCTGCTCCCAGTCCGCTCCCAGTCCGCTATTGACTGCACACTGAGTTGCACAGCTCAAAGTGCATTCCCGTCACACTCTACCTATGCTGGAATGATACACTCCCTTGTGCATACACAGGAGGATATCATTCCACCACTGGTCAATCAAGAGACCAAAAACTGGACACCTAGAAGTAGCTGGGGAGAAGATAACATTGGTAATTGCCACATCGCTGGAAGGCGGAGGTGAGTATTCCTGAGAGTTTAGTTTCGCTTTAAAGCATAACTGAAATACATAACTGAAGAAGTTATCTTTAAAGTCAATTTTGTTGAAAGTAGGGCTGTCTTTGGATCTCCATTCTCATGGGATTACCATTATGTAAATGTGTTTCTATTTTAAAGTAACAGATCTGTTCACAGTATTATGTTAAAAAGTATGTAAAGCCAAAACTTTTTTGTTTTTAATTTGTGATAAAGTAAGGAAGGATAAACCCCCTGTCAGGTTACATTTCTGATACTTGTATCGCACTCAGAGGATTTCCTTTCTCCTTCTGTTCTGGAGGCAAAACAGGAAATTAGAGGAAATCTCTCAAACCTGAACAGAATCCTCTTCTTAGTGTTGTCACTGGAAGGGGTGTCCCCATTGGAGGATTAAGCCTCACCTCTTAAAGGATTTGTTTCCCTAATAAAAAAAATGGATCTGACGTCAGCAGGGAATTCTCAGCATCTCCCTCTACAGCTGTCAGATCAGGAGAGGAGACCAGCGGGCAGTCACGTGAGCACCGAGTGGCACGCTGAAATGGGTATTAGGCAGCATATTTTTATAAACCACATACACTTGGGAACATCATTTTATCTAACAGAGGGAACTATGGAAAGAAAAAAGTGGCTTTACAACCACTTTAAGCTGGCCATGATTGAAATTCGGCTGGAGCAGCGTGGCCATTCCTGTTTGACAGAAGTTGATCGTTTGATTGACATCTGTCGAAAGGATGTGTTGGAAAATTTTCCATTCATTAGCGGCTGCAGAAAATTGGCTCTAGCTGCTGATCAGTGTGTTGTGACAAAAAAAGGTTGCCACCATCAGAATACAATGCCCCAGTGGGGAGGAGTTCTCCATCCACCTTGTTTGTGTGGATGGAAGAATCTATGTTTTTTTCCATCAGCCTGCTTGGCTGAAAGTAAACTGAAATGTACTCTGATAACCTCTGTAAAATGTTAATTTCCCCTTAATTTCTGTCAACAGTTACCAAGAGAAATGGGGGGGGGGGGGGCATAGAAAGCTGTAAAATTTCAACAAAGTGTCTAATCCTTCCCTACTCTATCCAAAACTTAAAAAGAAAAACAAAGAAACATCAGTTGCAGTCATTTTCCAAAATGTGTTGTGTAGAATTGCACTTTAAGCTTTTAAACAACTCTGAACTGCATCTTTAGAAGGCTGCAATGAAAGAATATACCCTCTGCCAAAATTGTTCCCACCAGTCACATTCGCATGTGTGCGTTTTGTAAGAATATTCACAACACACTTGAAACTGTTTTGTATAGTCTGAAGTCCATATTCCTCTTCTCACAAGCTGGCCAGTAACTTGAAACCCCCCAAGAGTGTTAGGATTCTAGTAGAGCAGATCTCCAAAGTACACCTCGCAGGAAACTCATTATTAGAAAGTTAAGTCTCTTGCTTAATCTTTTTAAACGGACCTAACATTGTTTTGATTAACCATAGTTGATTGGGCTAATTTAATCATTTGGGAGGGTGTACTTGAATAGGTGAAGCAATAACTTCTAGTGCATCCATCTGGTCATGGCTTGATGGCTGTCCGGTACTTTCTCAGAGTTTGGTGAGAACGTCAATAGCTCTTGTTGACGGTAATGGCAGAAACACCATTAGGATCATTTACTGGAAAGAATTTGACACATCTGCTCAAGAGAGTGATTAGGATCTGTGGGCTAGGCCTCTGAAAGCCCTTTCATGATCACAGGGACTTGAGGTAGACTTTTTTTTAGAATCCAATAATATTTACTAACCATTGTTTGATACCTGTACATGCAACTAGACCAGTGGATAAGTGGACTTTCATAGATAGGAGAACCTTTTTGCATATAATTTGTATTATTATTATACAGGATTTATATAGCGCCGACAGTTTGCGCAGCTCTTTACAATATTAGAACAGACAGTACAATTACAATACAATTCAATACAGAAGGAATAAGAGGGCCCTGCACTTGTACATTCTTGCCATGTGTTTCCCCCAGAAGCTCTGTTATCCTCACTCAGTACAAAAGCTTGGTGGGTAATTGGTTCACAAGCAAACTGATACTAGTATCTGGATGTGTGTGACTGTATGGTTGTAGTAGGGATAAGTAAAGTGAACGTAAAGCTAAAATTGATGAATTATGGAAGGGTTAAAACCCCTATTAAGTTAATGATTGCTTTCTGCATTCCACTGCAGAGCTTTTCTTTCACTTCCTCTAGAGAAGATACCACAGGAAATGAGAAGAAATGTTTCCAAATTGAATGGTACTACCTTCTGAGAGAGTTGCCGTAAGAACGGTTACTCCAATTGGCAGATTTTCCCTCTTACTTTGATGACAACTCAAAAGTAGACGTGCGGTTCATGTGGTTCCAAATTAACATTCTGACAAATTTTTCGTTATTCGGAGATATATTCTGAGATATATCTGAATACACGAATTACAATATAAACAAATTTTACTAAATGCTCCGAATAACGAAGCAAAATTCGTCCAAATTTTGGAAATTCGGACTGAAATTCGAAGCAAATTTTACATCCAAATTCAGTCGAATTTCAACTGTACACATATTGCTGAAATTAAAGACTGTGTGTGTTATTAGAGTACTATTTCGAAATAATGCTGTTTTAGTTAAGCCAAAGGTGAGTTAAAGAGTCATTGTAATCACTTGATGAAGATTTTTCTTTTGTTTGTTCACTTTGCCACATTAGAATAATAAAAAAAAAAAATCTAAAGGTTTCAATTTGACCGATTCGAAATTTATCAATTCAAATGGTTTGAATCAGAAAAAACAGTAAATTCGAAGAAAATTCAAAAAATTCCGAATACGAATCCTGAATATGAATTGAAGGAATCAACCGAATTCAACAAAACTAAATAACTAGATTAACAAATCGAAACAAAACAAAACAACTTTTTGTCATGCACTCAAAAGTGTTGGATTTCCAAGGATATTCTGTCTCAGTGATTTTAGTTAACAGGACAAATAGAGGGCCGAATCTTCCAAGGAGGGAGAGAAAAACAATAAAAACTTGATAAACAGTCTAACCCTTCCCTACTGTATCCAAAACAAGGTAGGCATTGCATGGTTCTACAAACTCAGAAAAACCCAAAGCAAAAAAAAAAAAACAAGGGGAAAGGCTTCATGACTAGGTGAACAGGGGAGGCAAGGAGATGTAGGGTTAACATCTGAGGATGGGTTAACAGCATGAGTAAGGAGCTTACTCTCTGTGATTGGTGGGATTGAATTTTAGGGGGGACCCTGAAGGGGGTCTAGGCGGGTTGGAGAAAAGTTCAAGCAGTTGGAAGACAACGGACGAAGAAGAAACTCCCCTCCCTCCCATCCAGGTTTTTTTGGAATGGTGCTCTTCAGAGGTCATAGTGGCCAGGTGGTTGGGATCTTTGGACGCGGTCTAAATTATCATTGATATCACATACTAGGGGCCCATCTAAGGTGGTTATTGTCAATATGTTTCAGTTTAAAGGAATGTTACATTGGTTATTTGTTAATAAATGGCTGCTGCGGCCAATTTTTCACCACAATCTGGTGTTGGTCTGATTGTGCGAATAGAAAGTTGATATACAGTATATTACAAAATAAATGTTATCATGGAATTCTCACAGGAGTTACAGCAGTTGCTGCACATCATCAAACTGCCTGGAGCTTGTGTGTTGGTGCATAAGGGCCAAGGTACATATTAACAGGGTAATGTAGAGTATGCCACCTGATATGCAAATGTGGCTACAAATAAAAGGTTGGCACATGAAGCAATGTGATATTAACAACATATGAATGGATTGCCTGTGTCTCCTTGTGGTGCGATACACCAAAGGTAGAACTGGCCAACCACTGGCTGGAGGTGGGAGGTAACCAAGTTTTATTGCTTAACACAGTAGAGTTGTTTGACTAGAGTTCAACTTTAAAGTTGAACTCCGGGTAATTGAAAAATAAATAATCTTAAACAATGCACCAATACAATAGGTTTGCTAGTCCTCTAGAACAGTGGTTCTCAACTCCTGTCCTCGGGACCAACCAACAGGCCAGATTTTAAGTATTGCCTTGGGAAGATGCAGACTAGAATACTGCAATCACTGAGCAGCAAATGATATCACCTGTGATGCATTGCAGTTATCCTGCAAACCTGGCATGTTAGTGGGTCCCGAGGACCGGAGTTGAGAACCACTGCTCTAGAAGCACCTTGCTTTTACAGAAAAAAATCACAATGTTCTCTGCTGCTTTGGCCATCTACAACAGCCCCTTGTACCTGGTGACAGCTATTGGCAATGACTCCCTAATTGCAGTCGTCAGTGATGCCACCCCTCACTCACACAGGTTACTCTATATTCTATGTTTGCTTTCTTTTTCACACAATACATCTCCTTGCTTGGATCCAATCATTGGAACTCATCTTCACCTCCATCCTAGTATTCTCTCACGCAGCCACAAGGCTGGCTTAGGCCTCATACACACGGGGGTAATAGCAAAACGTCGGGACCGACATCAGGCAAAAACACGATTTCGTCTGCGTTTTGCATCAACGTTAATGAGTGTTAGCGAGCGTCAGTGAGCGTCAGTGTCAATAGGCATCTTGTTAAAAAAAAAAAAAAACATTCCTCTCCTATTTTTTAACCTGAAAATGCCGGCGCTTAAAATGCCGGTTAACATCGCTACGGCGTTAATGCGCGTTAGTGAGCGTTTTGCCGGCTCAGCGTAAAAAACGCCATAACGTTACAGCCCCGGAACGCGCGGGTCCTGCGTTCGATTTACAGCTTAAGAACGCCGACGCCATCTACAGCTCAAAAACGTTGGTGTTTTTATGGGGCCATTGAATAACACGGAGAGCTGCAAAAAACTGTAAAAAACGTCCATGTGTGTATGAGGCCTTAAAGTTCAGATTTGACGATGAATACCAAGGAATATATGTCACCATACTGTAATATAGCCACCTAGTGCTTTGATACTCTGGACTTAACCTTCATTATGCATTACGGAGTGTAGTAATATTATAAAAAAATAAGGTTTCTTTTCCTTCTACTAACATTATACATCACGGATAGCTTTCAGAGAGGTAGTGAATATTGTACCGAAACTTCAACTTTAAACTTCATGTGATGAATGCATATTACTTTTACCAAAGTTTCCAATAAAGAGTTTTATAGTTATTGCTAACTCTTAGGCCCCATACACACGGGCGTATTAAATAAATTAGCTGTAATGTCGGGCCCGATGTCAAAAACACGATTAAGTCGGCGTTTTGCATCAGCGTTAATGCGCGTTAGTGAGCATCGGCGTTAGTAGGTGTTTTGTTTAAAAAAACATTCCTCTGCTATTTTTTAACCTGAAAACGGCAGCGCTAGAAACGCCGGTTAACGTCGCAGCGGTAAAAAACGTCTGTGTGTATGAGGCCTTAAAGTGTCACTAAACCCACATCATTAAAACCTATCAATAAACGGTGTATTACATCTGTACATACTCACTCAGTCACTATGAGATTAATTTTCTGTATGCTGTAAAAAACCTGGTTGATCCTGCTGCTCTCTATTTCCTCCTTCTGTTAATGTCCCCAATTCAGTTAGGGATTTTGCAGCTGTGGTGGCAACTCTGCACATGCTCAGTTTTCAGCGAGTTTCTAGGCTGAGCATTTCCTCCCTATCACATCTGAGCAGCCCATGTGACTTTAGAGTCACACGTGTATACACAGTGGTAAATGACAGCCCACTCCCTCCCTTCTCCTCCTCCATGCCCACTAACCAGCTAAACACAATGGGAGCGGGATATTGCATGTAGATTAATGGTGGTTTTGCCTCCCTGCCATTCCAAGACACAGGCTGGAGGGGCATGATGCAGACTGTGACTGGCAGAGATCCGCCCACACCTTGTTATTGCCAAAAATAATAAAGATTTGATTTCAAATATATATTTGTATGACAATTTAAAACAGTTTATTGATATTAATTATTTATTTTTACTCTGTATTCCAAAGGTTGTATGGTTTTTTTTGAACATGTGACCAGCAGCAGAGGACTAGAAGCTCCTCCTGCTTATGTTTCCCTGCAGACAGGCTGGGAAAGAGCTGGGTCATGTGATAGCTGTATATCGATTAGGAAAAAGATACTTGGATAGCTTTTTTTAGTTACAATAATTACAGTGCCATCATTCATATACAGAAATAGAAGGGACGATGTAAATTAAACAGTGTGTGTTTAATAACACTTTAAAGTGATTGTAAAGTCTCATTTTCTTTTCTATAAAAATAACAAACATGTTATACTTACCTGCTCTGTGCAGTGGTTTTGCACAGGGCAGCTTGGATCCTCCTCTTCTCAGGTCCCTGTCTGGAGCTCCTGGCCCCTCCCTCCTGTTGAGTGCCCCCACAGCAAGCAGCTTGCTAAGGGGGTATGTGAGCCGAGCTGCAGATCCGTGTGTCCATTCAGACAAGAAGCTGCCGTTCACCCGCCCCTCTCTCTCCTGAGTGGCTAATTGAGTTTGACTGACAATTTCCAATGGTGCCGCTGCTGTGTCTCAACCAATCAGGAGAAAGAGTCCTGGATGGTGGAGGCACTCGTGGACATCACTGGATAGAGAGGGGGCTCAGGTAAGTATTAGGGGGCTGAGGGGGGCTGCTGCACACAGAAGGCTTTTTATCTTAAAAAAAACTTCTGCCTTTACAACCACTTTAAGTACCATAGATTATAGCAACCAATCCTGTTCTAGTCTAGTAGAGTGCAGCAGAGTGGATGTTCATGGGTTACTTAAATGGCAGCAAAGCTTCATTAAGTAAGAGAGGGGTTGATTTAATAAAGGTAAATAGGCTGTTCACTTTGCAAGGGAACTTTTCCTTAGCTTAGTCAATGGAGTGAAGCTCTGCTGACTTTTATCATCCAATCACGTGCAAGTAAAAATATATATTTTTAATATTTTACTTGCACATGATTGGGTGTTCTCTGCAAAGAGAATTTTAACCACATTCACTAAGCCAGGGGAATATTCCAGTGCAAAGTGCAAATTCCCCTGAAGCATGTGAGTTTATATATTAAATCAACCCCTATTCTGGGCTCAATGCCCCCCCCCCCAATTAAAAAATACATACATTTTTCACATGATGCGGGATCTACTTCCTCTTTCCTTTTTTCTGTTGCTGAGCTATCTGTTGTGATGTTGATGTAATTACATCAGCACTGTGCATCATCACATGTCAATGCAATGTGTCATGGTGACACCTTGCTCAGGGGTCAAACCCATGACACCCTGCACTAGGGTTGCCACTTTTTCCTCAAGCCAAACCCAAACACTTTAGCGGCACACAGCAAAAAAAAAAAAAATTAGCATACCCTATAGGATTGTAGCAGTCTTGGGACACCTTTGGGCACTTCAAGGGGAATGGTAATGTGGCACACATAGTGCCCCCTCACCCTCCTATCAGGCCCTGTTCTGAGCCACATTCCTGTCTTAATATTGTGTCCGGGTTTCAGATGGACTGAAACCCGGACACATGATTCAAAACCCGAACTGTCCGGGTGAATCCCGGACAGGTGGCAACCCTACCCTGCACTCACAGTATGTCCTTAGCCTTCTGGGTTGATGTTTGCCATCATTCAACCTGGAAGACTGAGGACATTTTGTGGTGAAGAAGAGATACTGCAGGGAATATTGCAGTGAGCATTTGTAGCATTTCTTTATTCTGTAAAAATGATTTGTACACCTCTATATAATGGACAACCAGCTGGATATATACACTGTATTGAGCCACTTAAACATCAGTGAACTGAGATGTGCAGATTTTTCTGTCTCTCCATGTAACACAATATTGTTCACATACTACATAATTCAGCATTTTTTAAACAGAAAATTTCCAGCTGTGATAACTCCATAATGGAAAAAAAATACTTTAAGGGATGTTTATATTCTCAAAGCCGCTATTAAAAAAAAAAATAAAAAAACAACACATTGCTTCAGTTACTGAGGTCATCATATGTGTAGTCATAAATTGCACTTCCCAAAAGTACATCCCAAAATTTTATTGCAATAGGCCACGGGCCAAATGTTTTTCCATTCAAGCAAAACCAGGATTATTACATATTAAAAGACCAGCTTTCTATGCAAAATTACAGAGGACTGTCTGATTGGCTGATATTTTACACAAGGTCTAGCTTCTTGGATGTCAGTGTTTTGTAGGCCTCCAAAGCAAATGTGTTGGTGATGGTTCTTTCTTGCCAGGATATTTGAGTCATTAACAAAAAAAAAAAATTGCAACCTTCCTTTAGGTGTAATAAAAACAGCTAACGAAAGATTTTTTTTCGCTAAGTTTATTACATAACTAAAGCTTGGATGGAATCTTTTATTTCCATGTAACTCTGTACTAATTTTGAATCTAAAAATGCCTATGCGTAAATTAATTCCGAGAAATAGAACAATCAGTGGAAATTCATGTAGCGCTTACCGAGGTATTAAACCACATTTTTTATAAAGGTTTCAAAGTAAGGTTATTATGATGCAAAGTCTAATTCTATTGCATGGATAATACGCTATATTACCAAAAGTATTGGGACGCCTGCCTTTACACACACAACTTTAATGGCATCCCAGTCTTAGTCCATAGGGTTCAGTATTGTGTTGGCCCACCCTTTGCAGCTATAGCAGCTTCAACTCTTCAGGGAAGGCTGTGCACAAGGTTTAGGAGTGTCTATGAGAATGTTTGACCATTCTTCCAGAAGTGAATTTGTGAGATCAGGCACTGATGTTGGACGAGAAGCCCTGGCTCTCATTCTCTGCTCTAATACATCCCAAAGGTGTTCTATCAGGTTGAGGCCAGTTTCTCCACCCCAAATTCATCCATGTCTTTATGGACCTTGTTTTGTGTACTGGTGCGCAGTCATGTTGGGAGCATGTCCAAAATTGTCCAAAACATCTTTGTATGTCGATGCACTGGAACTAAGGGGTCAAGCCCAACCCCTGAAAAACAACCCCACGCCATAATCCCCCCTCCACCAAATGATTTGGACCAGTGCCCAAAGCAACGTCCATAAAGACATGGATGAGCAATTTTGTTTGGGGTGGAGGAACTTGACTGGCCTGCACCTCAACCCGATAGAACACCTTTGGGATGAATTAGAGCAGAGACTGTGAGCCAGGCCTTCTTGTCCAACATCAGCGCCTAACCTCACAAATGATCTTCTGGAAGAGTGGTCAAACACTCCCATAGACAAAATCCGCGTAAAGGCAGACATCCCAACACTTTTGGTAATATAGTGTATGTAAACCAAATACAGGGGTTGGAAAAAATTATGGAAATAAGCATGGTAAAAAATACTAAATCGTTACCTAATATGATGTTGGACCGCCTTTGGCATCCAAGACGGTCTGAATTCTCCAGGGAACTGACAAATATAAACATTGGATGGTGGATAATGGAATCTGATATCACTTTTCATGCAAAAATCTGGGTCACAATCCTGTCCTTTTGGTCAGATGGCAATGTTTACTGTGCTTATGCTTATTAGACAATATTTTCCTGGAAACTGTATATGCCGCCATAACTTTTGATACTGTACCTCGCAACACCGCAAATAAATTTCTTATTTCAGTCACAGAGGCACCAGCTAAGCGGGCATCAACAATTTTCCCTCTTTGAAACTCAGTAAGCTCTGACATGACTCCGTACTACTAGCAGCGCACATAGTGAATGACCCTCTCATGCTCACTCATGAGATGAACTATTGGATTTGTAGTAGAGCAGTGTACATGACCACAATTAACTTGGGGGTGGTGGTGGGGGGGGGGGTGTAGAAGTCTGCGAGCTTATGGAGGTCATTACACGGAGGCAGAAAAACACAGGAAAAAAAAAACATTTTAATGAAAAATAGATTAAAGGGCCATTAAGTAGTGGATATGGAATACTTTTCGAGAATAATAATCGTGTCAATTTAATGTATGCAGTTTTCTTCAGTAACAGATCTTCTGAATCTGTTGAAAAGTAGTTTTACTTGAAAACCCACCAGTAACAATGCTTTTTTTTAGCCAGCCTGCCTTGTTGCCAGCTTGCCCTGCAAGCTCCTTCAGTTGGCTGTTGGGCTGCCCAACAGGTCTAACCAAACAATTAACTCAATGAGCTAATTCTCCCTACTTTGTAGAGATTTTCTCTTACACCCTATTATGTCTCTAAGAGTGAGTAAGTTAGCAATTCTCAATAAGTGTTCCTCCAGAGGATGCTAGAGGTTCCTTGAACAATTTCTGCCTCTCAGATACGTTCCCACTGACACCACTGATTTTTTTTAGCTATTTGCAAGGGGGTAATTCTTCCTAATGACCACAAGAGTATGAAACACTCTTCCCACTGACCATCCCACTACTGTATCATGAGTTGTAGTATTTTTAGAAGGGGTTTCATGAGACCAGAAAGTTATTTCAAGGGTTCCTCTGTGTTGAAACTTCGGGTGTCCGTGTCCCAAACCCGAACGTTTGAGAAAAAGTCAGAGTTCGGGTTCTGGGTTCAGGTATTTTATCACGCATGTTGAATAGCTGCAGGGCAGCCAATCAACAAGCGTTTCACTGGTTTTCCCTAGAAGCCATCACATCCATGCCTACTAATGGCATGGCTGTGATTGGCCAGTGCATCATGTGACCCAGCCTCTATATGAGGCTGGAGTCACAGTGCTGCATGTCACATGCTCTCAGGTTAGTGTAGGGAGAGGATGCTGCTGGAGCTGTGAGGGACAGATTGTGAGGGACAGATTGCAGGTCTAATAACTAGGTAGAGATTACTACTACTGCTTTGAGGGACAGATTGTAGATCGATAACATCTCAGCCTGCATTACAGAACCATCTGATGCTGGACTAGTTAGAGATTACTACTGCTTTGAGGGACAGATTGCAGATCTAATAACATCTCCCATTTTTCTTCGTTTTGCAGCCCTCTAGCACTTTGCAGGACTTTTTTACATCCATTTTTATGCCGAAAAGTTTGGGTCCCCATTGACTTCAATGGGGTTCGGGGTCAAGTTCGGGTAACGTTCGGTACCGAACCCGAACGTTTCCGCGAAGTTCGGCCGAACCCGAACATCCAGGTGTTCGCACAACTCTATTGAAATGTTAAGAAAGGCTGCAATAAGAGAAATCTCCTTAGCGGGGTGCAGCAAAAAATGACCTGATATGATATGTCTTAACATTTTCCTACTCTATCCAAACAAAAAAAAATCTTCACAACACTTTAGAATATATTTAAAACTAAAATGTTTTTATTATTTTTTGAACAGAGTAGGGGGAGGGTTAAAACCCATGTCAGGCTTTTATTTCTGTCTGCGTTCTTGCTGGGGCAATTTCCCCTTCTATTAATTCTGGTAGCCATTTTGAATGGGGAAAAATCATTGAGATATCCAAAACTTTATAATCCTCACAGGAGTAGAGGAGAAATCTTTCAATGGGAACACCTGTTCCACTGACAGCTGTCTACAACATGATTTCCTCTCACTTCCTGTTTTATCTTTGGGACAGGATGTGAAGGGATTTAAACATTCAATACTATCCAAAACTAAGAAAATATGTGACTTTGGATACAACTACATTTGTTCACTAGTTCTCCAATACAATTCTTCATATCATGATATTCATTACTTCTTAATGGTGATTCTGGCATTGGGAGGAAACTATTCAGTCTCAGGTCACTCAAGAAGACACGTGGCCACTCAATGAAGTTGGCCAAGAAGCGGTTCAACCTTAAAGCGGTTGTCTAACCAATTTTACCACTTTTACCTACAGGTAAGCCTATAATAAGGCTTACCTGTAGGTAAAATGAATATCCCCTAAACCTGTGCGGTTTAGGAGATATTCCCTCACCAAAATGCTTTGGAGTTACGGCATACGCCATGTATGTCTCGGCAAAGGCCCAGCAATAGGGGCGGACATTGCCGGGGAAACGGGTCCCGCGCGCAAGCGCGGGAGTGACGTCTCGCGGCTCCTGCCAGTCACAGCTCTGGAGCCGCGTACCCGTAACCAAGATCCGGGGGAAGATGTCTGCTCCCACAGAGCGGGCCGAGCAGCCCGGTCGGATCTTCCTTTCAAGGTAAGTATTTGATAATGAGCTAGTATGCGGTGCATACTAGCTCATTATGCTATTGTCTTGTAGGCTGTCTTTTTTTTTTGTTCAAATGGGTAGACAACTGCTTTAAACTGTGTAAGAGTTTTTTTTACTGTTATAACGGTAAGGATGTGGAACTCCCTTCCACAGTCGGTAGTTTCAGTGGGAAATGTTGCCAATCTCAAACTCTTAGATGGGCATTTTATTGAACACAATATACAGGGATACTGGAAGTGGTAGAGACATAAATACACACACACTTTGAACTTGATGGACTGGTGTCTTTAGTCAACCTTACCAACTATAATTACTGCAGATACTTGTGATGAGCAGAGGTGCAATATTACGACAAGTGAAATAAAGAAATATAGAGGTCAACTTTAAAAACTAAAAATTCTTGTTCCCCTCTCCCACTAAGCCACATCACAGTAGGTTCAGATTATACCATAGCATTGAGTTAGAGTGGATTTTGTTCTTTCAAAGTCAAAGACAATTAGTCAGCCTATATCTGCCCAGACATCTTCCCTCAACAATCAGTTCATTCATCTTTAATATAATGCAGACGTTTCCTAAAAGGCAAAGCCTTTTTTAACTTGAATAATTCTAAAATATAAGGGGGGAATAAACAATCTGGTTAATGGATATTACGGATGATGTTATATAACTTTATGCAACACCAAAGAGCCGTCATTGATATGAAACATATGTCTCCATGCCTGGCGTAGTCTGAAAACATATGTGTGGAATAATTACATTGCTGGTGCTCAGAAGTGTTCCACAGATTTCATTAAATCCTTAAAAAAATATGAAAACATTCTTAGTTCTAAAAAAGTTGTATAAATCTAACTGGGCTGTTTTTAGGAATTCTGGCAAATGTTTAGCTTTTGTAGGGTCATTGTTGTAAAGCACACAATAGTTTTTTTGTTTAAATAGCAAAATTTGTTTAAATTTAGAAAAACATTTGTATTTTATTATAACAAATAATCTATGTTTGTGTTTGAATGACTTGTGTTCAAGAGAAATCCACTTTAAGGAGGAACAGAATGGACATTGTGCCCAAAAAAAAGGACAAGCAGAGGGCAAGTCATTGGCTACAGCTGATCTTTTCCTCATTGCTGACTTACCATGCCTTGTTCTGTATTGTGTCTCTGTGTGGAGGAAGCCATTAGTGTTGGGCGAATGGTTTGGGCCAAGGAAAGGTTCTATCTGAACCTTCGCTGTTTGGGTGTTCGCTGAACACCCAGATTTTCTGTGCACACTGTCAATAAGTTGTTAAGGACGTCATATGGGGGCAGGCCACCAGGTGACATCGCTAGGTGGCTCCATCCCTTACCTAAATAAGTCAGGCTTCATTGACGGTGGAGCGTTTTTTCTTTTGGGTCCGGCGCTGGTGGCGGGTTATGGATCTACATGGAAGGAAATTTTTTTCTTTTAGTAAAGGAAAACCTGTCAAAAACCTGTGTACTGTTTTTATTTATTTTTGTAATTTTTTTTGGTGAAATGGGGGGGAAGGGTCAGATTCCAATAAGCCCCCTGCCCGTAGACCCCCACAACCACAGCCCAGAGTTGTCAGAAAAAGGCCCTTGTCCCCATCAACATGGTGCCCCAACGCACACACCCCCCATGTTGAGGACATTTGGCATGGTATGGTTCAGGAGGAGGGGGAGGGGGTCACACATTCCCCCCCTTTCTCGGACTTCCAGGCTGCGGGTTTGGTATGGATTTTGGGGGATCCCATACAGTTTTTTTCAATTTTTTTTTTGTATTGCCAGGTGCCAGCCATAGCTTGTAGCCGCATAGTAACTTTAAATGCATCTTTTTCTTTAGAAATGTAATTTTTGCTGCAGCATGTTCTATACATGCTACAGATGCCCCACTTTACAGGCAGACTAAGGGGACACCCAGACACTATATTTAAAGGAAATGTTCTTTTTTATTGTTACACTTTAAGCATCAAAAATCACTGCTCCTTTAACCAATTATAGCCCGGCCTATAGACAAATGACGACCGTGCGGTGGTTCAGTTATCCTGACTGGACATCATATGACATCCGGCCGGATAACTCGAAATCATGCACCCACAGGGGCGCACATTGCGGTGATCGGTGCTGCGATCTCGGTAAAGAGCTTCCTTCCTGGTCACAGTTTAAACAGGTAGAGCCATGTATCGGCTTTTCCTCTACTAGCGTCTGCAGACACGAGTAG
This sequence comes from Glandirana rugosa, assembly GCA_018402905.1. Lineage (NCBI taxonomy): Eukaryota > Metazoa > Chordata > Amphibia > Anura > Ranidae > Glandirana > Glandirana rugosa. The sequence continues at coordinate 441,286 of BLSH010218413.1, forward strand.
AGGAGAGCCGATCAGCGGCTCTCCTGACAGGGGAGTCTGCACTAATTGTTTATCAGTGCAGCCCCCCCGAGGGTCACCACCCAGGACCACCAGGGATGCCACCAAGACCACCAGGGAATACCCACCCAGGGACCACCAGGTAAGAGGCACAGTGTCCAATATGGTTGGCACTCAGTGCCCATCTTGGATTCCACCCAGGACCACCAGGGAATGCCTCCTTAAAAGTGCCATCTATCATTGCCCCCTATCAATGCCCACCAGTGCCACCTATCAATGCCGACCAGTGCCACCTATCAGTGCCACCTATCAGTGCCCATCAGTGCCACCTATCAATGTCCAGTAGCACCTATCAGTACCCATCAGTGCCACCTATGAGTGCCCAGTAGTGCCACCTATGAGTGCCCATCAGTGCCACCTATGAGTGCACATCAGTGCCGCTTATCAGTGCCTGTCAGTGCTGCTTATCAGTGCCGCCTATCAGTGCTGCATATATGTGTCTCATCATCAGTGCCCATCATTGTCACCTCATCAGCACTGCCTCATCAGTGCCAATCAGTAATGCCTCATCAGTGTCCATCAGTGTAACCTCTTCAGTGCCCATCAGTGATGGAGAAAATGCACTTATTTACAAATTTTTGTGACAGAAACAAAGAAAAACATTTTTTTCCCCAAATTTTCGGTCTTTTTTATTTGTAGCGTAAAAAATAAAAACCTCAGAGGTGATCATATACCACCAAAAGAAAGCTCTATTTGTGGGAACAAAATGATAAAAATGTAATTTGGGTACAGCGTCGCATGACCGCGCAATTGTCATCAGAATGCAACAGCGCTGAAAGCTGAAAATTGGTCTGGGCGGGAAGGGGGGTAAGTGCTTGGTAATGAAGTGGTTTAAAGCGATTGTTTTTTTAAAAACATTTTTTTTCATTGATACGTTTCCCAGGGCAGTACCCGGGCCCCTATACCTTTTTTGTGGCAATAACCTGCATATAAGCCTTCAAAATGGGACTTTTGATTTCTTAAGTTCGGGACTAGAGTTGAGCGAACACCTGGAAGTTCGGGTTCTGCTGGTCCGTCCGAACTTCGGGACAAAGTCCGGGTCCGGGTCCGGACGGAACCCGAACGATCGCACGGGAATATACGTCCAATAACGGTGTTTTTTCCATATCCCCGGGCCCATGACGGGACCCTTTGCATAGTTACTTTTTTTTACAAAAATTTTTTTGTTAGCGAAATTTGGTGAAGTAATGGTTCGTGAATGGGGGGAAGGGCGGGTCTGGTTAAAAGTCGAAAGTCGCGACAACGTAAGACTACTGTTAACGCGCCAGTACGCTGCGACATGGGTTTAATGTAAAAATAGTAAAACAAGGGTGTTTATCTCGAAAGAAAACCACCATATACTAGTGGAGACTCCAAAAATAAAAAATGCGATGTTTATTTTTTCTGGCTTTTAAACCCCTTTTT
>BLSH010218413.1:447903-475509 GCA_018402905.1 Glandirana rugosa
AGTAACAAAAGAAACGAATTCTCTTTCCCCATAGTCTCCTGGGAAAACTCAGACCCACAGAATGGATAGATTATAAGCAGGGTGATTCTTGCACTATAGGTCCTCTGATACCCCTTTCTCTTAAGCAAAGAAAACAATGAACAGTGATTGTACCATTTCTCTCTCCAAATATCAGAAGTCTAGCAGTCAGAGGCAGCACTATCACACAACAAATACAGTTGGTATAAAAAAGAACCCCCCCCACTTCAAATAATCAAATTGTGTTGCTTTGCAGCCTGAAATTAAGACAGGACCAGTTTTTGTTTTATTCAGCTGGATTTACTCAGTGCAACTTATAACATACAAGTGAACACATATAACACCAACATGTCAAAAAAAATTTCAAAAACAGAATTGCTGAGTTGGAAAAAGGATCACCCCCTCTGTATTTTTTAACCCACCTTTCCTTTCATTAAAGCCTTTAGTCTGTTGGGATTTGTCTCTACTAACTTTGCACATCTAGACTTTGCAATAATTACCCACTCTTCTTTGCAGAACTGCTCAAGTTTAATTAAATTTGATGGTGGCCGTCTGTAGACAGACAGATTTTCAATGGGGTTTAAGTCTGGGCTCTGACAAGGCCATGCAAGGACCTTTTCTCCTTCAACCACTGTGTGGTCATTTTTGCTGTGTGCTTTGGGTCATTGTCATATTGGAAGGTAAACCTCATTGACAACTTTCTGGCAGCAGATTTTCCTCAAGAATTTGACAGTATTTTGCCCCATCCGTTTTTCCTTCTATCCTGACAAGTGCTCCAGTCCCTGCTGCTGAGAAACACACCCACAACAGGATATTACCACCTCCATACTTTACTGTAGGAATGGTGTTATTTGGATGGTGAGCTGTATTTGATTTCCACCACACTTACTGTATTGTTTGGTGTTGAGGCCAAATAATTACATTTCAGTCTCACCTGACCATAACACCTTTTTCCATGTGGCCTCAGAATCTTCAAGGTGTGTTTTGGCAAAGCTCAGTCATGACTGCATGTGGCCTTACTTGAGGAGTGCCTTTTTCTTGCAACCCTCCCATACTAGCCACTTGTGGAAAATTTGTAATATGGTTGTCACATGCATTCAATGGCCACTCTTTGTCATACTTTCCTGCAAATGCTTCAGAGTTGCTGTGGGCCCCTTGGTAGCCTCTCTGACCAGTTTCCTCCTGGCTCTTTCACCCAGTTTGGAGAGACGTTCTGATTCAGGGAGGGTCTGTGTGTTTCCAAATACCTTCCACTTCTTAATAACAGACTTCGCTGTGCTGCTAGGCATTGATAAAGCCTTTGAATTTGTTTGTATCCATCTCCTGACTTGTGCTTGTCCACAATTTTATCCCTGAGATCTTTTGACAGTGCCTCGCCAACCGTAATTGATTGGTTGTTTCAGTTGCACTATATGGGGCTGAAATGCTCCAGGAAAGCTCTTTTCATGCTGAGGTAATCAAAATGACCACAGCTTTGTGTGCCAATAAGAAGGTGATTAGCTACACCTGATTTAGTTTAAGAGTAATTTGTATGTGGGGGGGGGGGGGTGATCTTTTTCCAACTAAGTGATTCTGTTTTTTTTTTTACATGTTGGTGTTATATCTTTCATTTTGATATTATAAGTTGCACGGAGTAGATACAGGTGGATAAAACAAAATTGCTAACTGTCTTCATTTCAGCCTGCAAAGCAACAAAATAGAATTCTGGCATGTATCAGTAGAGGGATGACCAGCAGGAGGAAAGGAGGTTCTGATTCCTCTATATAGATCTTTAGTGAGACCTCACTTAGAATACTGTGTCCTGTTCTGGAGACCACACTTACAAAAAGATATTGATAAGAAAGAACGAGTTCAGAGACGGGTAACAAAAATGGTGAAAGGTCTGGGGGATAAAACATATCAAGCGCGACTTCAGGAACTTAATATGTACAGTCTGGAGGAAAGAAGGGAGAGGGGAGACATGATTGAAACCTTTAAATACCTCAAGGGGGTGAATAAGGTTCAGGAGGGCAGTCTTTTCAATATGAAACCAAAATCAAGAACACGGGGACCTCAAACTAACTGGGGGGAAGTTCAAAACTAATCTTAGAAAGTATTATTTTATTGAAAGGGTGGTTGATGATTGGAATACAATACCAACAGAGGTTGTGAGACAGTCAACAGTAAATGGCTTCAAACATGCTTGGAATAATCATAAATCTATAGTCAGACAACAAGGTTAATGTAAAAAAATAAATAAATAAAAAGGGGCAGACTCGATGGACTACTCAGTCTTTTTCTGCCGTCACTTTTCTATGTTTCTATGTTTCTATGTAAAATGTGATTATTTTAAAGGGGGGGATTCTTGCCTATACCCACTGTATGTTAAATACATTTAAAATTTTCTAAGAAGGCTGATTCAGTATGGTTGGTAGCATGAACTTAGGTTTTTTAAAGCATAGCCAATGTGCAAAGTGCCATAAGTAACCCAAAGTAACAAAATTTCAGATAACTGAAGACATCACTGAAATATGTATACCTTTCTCTGTTCTGAAAAAATGTTGTTTGTTTCACCATGTCATCTCCACACTGATTCCTGAATGGGAGCATTAGACTTCATTATCTCTGCCTGCTGCATTTTCAGTGTTCTAATGGGGTAAGCTGTTGAGTCTGCTTCCCTTCAGAAGACAAGCCTTAGGAAGAATCTCAACAGACATGAAATTCCTATTGCAGAAGATGCTGTCTTAGTGCAAACAACTAAGAAAATCAGTTACCCAATCACATGCAAAGGAAATTACATTTTTTTGCTATAAAATTACTTAGAACCCCCAAACATTATATATTTTTTTTTTCTAACACCCTAGAGAATAAAATGGCGGTCATTGCAAAACTTTATGTCACACCGTATTTGCGCAGCGGTCTTCCAAGCATGCTTTTTTTTTAAATAAATTCTTTTTTTTAGTTAAAAAATAAGAAAACAGTAAAGTTAGGCCAATGTTTTTCCATATTGTGAAAGATAATGTTACGCCGAGTAAAACGATACCCAACATGTCATGCTTCAAAATTGCGTCCGCTCGTGGAATGGCAACAAATTGTGCAACTTAAAAATCTCCATTGGCGACGTTTAAATAATTCTACAAGTTCGCAGTTCTGCGTTACAGAGGAGGTCTAGTGCTAAAATTATTGCTCTCGCTCTAACGATCGCGGCGATACCTCACATGTGTTGTTTGAACACCGTTTTCATATGTGGGCGGGACTTACATATGCAGTCGCTTCTGCGCGCGAGCGGGCGGGACGGAGCGCTTTAAATTTTTCTTTTTCTTTTTTTTTTTAATTATTTATTTTGCTTTTTACTTTTTATTTTTACACTGTTCTTTTTTTTTTTTTTTTTAAATGATCACTTTTATTCCTATTACAAGAAATGTAAACATTCCTTGTAATTGAAAAAAGCATTACAGGACCTCTTAAATATGAGATCTGGGGTCAAAAAGTCCCCAGATCTCATATTTACACTAAAATGCAAAAACAAAAATCTGAAAAAAAATGACATCCCCCCCAAAAAAATGGGCCCTTTAAGACCGTTGGGCGGATGTGACTTCTGACATCATTTCCGCCCCGCCATGTTATGGAGCCGAGTGAGCAGCTTCAGCCGCTCACCCAGCTCACAGACACTGGGGGGGACGGATCAGATCATCTCCGCTGCTGCCAGCGGGTCCGGAGATGACCGGAAAGCAGCGGGAGGGGGGCACCTCTCCCGTTGCTGATAGAAGTGATCTCGCGGTGAATCTGCCACTAAGACCACTTTTATCATGTGCAGAATCATCTGCTGAAAAAAACAATATCTGAATGGTGCCTGCAGCTGCAGGCAACATTCAGATATCACCACTCAAACCCAAGGACGTCATATTACGTTCGGCGGTACGGAACTGGTTAAACATAAACAACGTACAAATAAATAATAAGAAAACATAACATTACAGATCAACTTGTATGCTGTGGTCAAGGCTCTATGTAGCCGAAACATGTCAGCTGTTCACGTGCTATATGTATTGATCGTGATGGATTAAAATGACGATTTAACCATTATCCAGAGTGCCAGCTTATTCATTCCTATTGTACAGATCAACTTGGGTTATAAGTTCTTGAAGGTACCATATTACTGAAAAATTGTGCCTATGGCACCCACTAGCTAAGTTATGCCCCACAGCCTCAAGACACCGCCTTGGGGACAATCCTAGCTGACCTCAGACACATTACAGGTCTACCATGACTTGGTCACTATTATTGGATCACCAACTAGAGGGAACCATACCAACCATGGTTACCAATCGTTTTTCCAATACACCAAATTTTCAAACCCTTTCAAGGACCCCAAACCGCCAAAAATGTCCGCTGCAAACTACCACCATCCCAAAGTAACCAAAAGGGGAGGGAGGGCATTAATATGACGGCTTCAATTCTTGTCATCTCCCTGTCTCTTCAGCCAATCCGGTAAACACTATAACTTTTCCACTCATTACACAATTGACCCCAGGCTGTATATTTCCCCTTCCACCCTGTCATGTTTGCCCTGTGCTTATCCATTTCTTTCCTGGCTCCAGGCCTGCCCTTCCATACCCCAATGGTTGCCATAATGCATTGGATTTTATTTTTTTTACCTATAAGTAGGCAGATAGAAAGGGTAGGAGTCCTCTTTACCAATATACAGAATCATATGTTAAAGTGATTATGTGAGTGTGGGAGGCCTATTACTGAATTTAAAGAATATATACCATTTTTTCTCCAAATGCTGGCATGTGCCTAGACACAGTAAATGGTACTTAGTCCACTTTTACATTCATTTATGCAGGCCATGTGCCTCGCTTGTAAATTGCAACGCCTGCGCTTTCGCTGCTATGGCAAAGTGCCCTGTTTAGTGTACCCTCTGATACACAATATTTGTCTCTCACCTAGGAAATTAAGTCGTTTTCCATCTTTCTTTTCATGAACACAACTGCCATCTCTGTGCCTAATTACAATTTCATATTTTTTTAAGGAAAAAAACTTGGCAGTGCCCCCTTTTTTTTCTTCTTCTTCCTCGAAAATGACCTGAAATAAGAAAGAGTTTGTCTCAGCTCCTCTAGGAAGTGCAGATCTGACAGCTGCACTAGAACTGCGTCCAACACTGGCTGCTTCTCAGTGCTCCCAGAGATACACTAATGATGTAGAGGACACAGCTGGCTGTACTGGCTCTTCACCCAGGCCTCCTTCTTTCCTCGCTCTAACAGAAATTTATACAGTTACATCTTTGATGATACAGCTAGAAAATGCAGAGGTTGAGATCATTTCCGATCAAATGTATTTCCTCTTCTTTATGCTCTGTGGGACCGTAGCAAAGACGAACTCTTCGGAGAGAAGGGGAGTTTTGGCATGAAAAACGTACATTTTGGCATGCAAGTCGAATTTCAATTATTGAAGTTCTCTCTGTATATAAATATTTATTCTTGGATCCATATGTAGATCATTATTTTCAGTTAAAGATACCAATATGTGGAACTCAAACATCCTTAGTGTCTTATTATTTTATCATTCACATTTTTCTTTTAATTTTTTTTCTTAGACTTGGAAAGGGCTTCTGTCTTTTCTTTCCACTGAAAAATTATGTTTGTCTTATTTTGAAAGCAGCTCTATGTCCACATCATTCTAGCAATAGCCATCCACTGTTTAGAAGCTTTTTAAAGGGACTCCATATGTAACATTACCCCCCGCAGGAGCCACTGGATAGGATGGGTCCTCTGTTTTCTTCCGTGACCTCCTAAAGAACTTCAACCCCTCTGACACACTAGGTTGAGGTATTAACATGCAATACCACAGCAAATCACTAAAAGGGATGCTTGGCACTCAGTAATAACACTAGAAAAAGGCAATGAACCAGTTATTAAAGGCAAACGTAATACACTATATTGTCAAAAGTATTGGGATACCTGCTTTTACATGCACATGAACTTTAATGGTATCCCAGTCTTAGTCCATAGGGTTCAATATTCAGTTGGTCCACCTTTTGCAGTTGTAACAGCTTCAACACATCTGAGAAAGCTGTCCACAAGGCTTAGGAGTGTGTCTATGGGAATGTTTGACTATTCTTCCAAAAGCGCATTTGTGAGGTTGGAGGAGAAGGCCTGGAGCAGGCCAGTCAAGTTCCTTCACTCCAAACTCGCTCATCCATGTCTTTATGGACCTTGCTTTGTGCACTGGTGCACAGCCATTTTGAAACTAGAAGGGGCCATCCCCAAACTGTCCTCACAAAGTTGGGAGCATGAAATTGTTCAAAATGTCTTGGTATGCTGGCGCCTTAAGAGTTCTCTTCACTGGAACTAAGGGGCCAAAACACAACCCCTGAAAAACAACCCCACACCATAATCCCCTCTCTACCAAATGATTTGGAGGGGTGGCAAAATACTTTTGGCAATATAGTGTGGATGAACGAGTTTGGGGTGGATGAACTTGACTGGCCTGCATAGAGTCCTGACCTCAACTCGATAGAACACCTTTGGGATGAAATAGAGCAGAGACTGCGAGCCAGGCCTTGTCCACATCAGTGCCTGACCTCACAAATGCGCTTCTGGAAGAATGGTCAAAAATTCCCATAGACACTCCTAAACCTTGTGAACAGTCTTCCCAGAAGAGTTGAAGCTGATATAGCTGCAAAGAGTGGGCCAACTCAATATTGAACCCTACGGACTAAGACTGGGATGCCATTAAAATATAAAAGTATATTGATAGGTTAATTGGCTCCTGTCTAAGTTGGCTCCAATATGTGTATGAATGAATGTGGGTTAGGGACCTTAGATTGTAAGCTCTTTGAGGGCAGGGACTGACGTGTATGTACAATATACTGTATATGTAAAGCACTGCGTAAATTGATGGCACTATATAAGTACTCTTAATAAAGAAATTCAATTAATAAATCTAATATGGTTGGTAACAAGGCAAGCATAAAAATAGTTTAACACTGATGGTAACACAATTTGGCATACAAAGTCATTAATATTAAAGACTAGGCATAAAATGACGCTTGGCGTCCAGATCAGCATAAACAGTAACAAGGCCACATAAAGTGCAACAGTGGGCAGTAATAAACTTTTTTTTACCAAACATAGGAACTATACTGCAAACTGCATTGATGGCAACTATGCTGGGCCTAGACCAACTAGATGTGCACTTTCCTTAAAAATAGAAGAAGGGAAAGACTGGGGATAAAAGGGACTTATGGAATGGTCCTATGAGAGGAGTAGTCCTTAATGTTGCCCTTCTACTGGCTTTAGTTGGGGCCCTTTAATTGCATTGGTGCACTTGATAACAGTCTTAATAAACCAGCATGCAGTTTAGGTGCAGCAAGGGTGCATTATAGGTGTGGTATAGAGGCAATACATGGGTGATTTAGATGCTGTACAAGTGTTGTATAGGCACAATGTACTCAGTGTCCTGCCTCTAGTAACTTTGTCTCTGCAAGCAGTGTGAACAATGGGCCACTCGCCAGTGCCTGTGGTGCAGCTGTGAACTCTCACTGTCCCTCCACAGAATGCCTCAGGTGCTTAGCAGTGGGAAGAAGCGGGTGAGAGATAACTCTGGTCTTTTCAAGGCAACGATGCTAATGCATTTGCTGCAGTTAATGCGGCTTTGCACTGCGTGTTTCGGCTTCCAGGCCTCAGGCTCAGTCTCCTTTAGCCTGACCTCTCAGCGGTTTGGTCAGCGTGCAGCCAGGTGTGCTCTCCTTGGTTCCCACAGTGCTTAGAGAAATACGTTTCTCATGCAGTCTGCTAAAAGCCATCTCGCCACTCCCCCTTCTCCTCAGTGTCCTCTGGCAACTATAGTGTAAAGGGTTCATTGACCCTATTCTATGGCCAATGTCTCAGACTAAAACTCTCATGATTCCTGCAAAGGAATCCATAGGTATCCTGGTTAAAGCTGACATTCATCATGAAAGTAGAGAATAAAAAATAACAAGTGCAATATCTTCTTAGCTACACATATTTTTGATTTTTTTTCCCTTTGACTGCAGAATTAAAATAAAATAATTTGTAATTAGCCAATCTAGAACTAGCCTTTTCATGAGATAACATAATTCCTTCAAAGTGATTCCTGTACAATGCAAGTATTTTAACAAACTTTGTTGCAGATTCCTAACTTTCTGTTCTGAAGAATGTATTGTTTGTTTCACTGTGTCCTTTCCAGACTGATTCCTGAATCGCCTTCATTATAGACACTTGCTGCATTTTCAGTGTTTTAATGAGATAAGGTGTCGGGTCTGTATCCCTTTAGTAGACAAGCCTTAGGGAGTATCTCGCCAGAAATGTAATTCCTATTGCGGAGAATGCCTAAAATTTTATTTGTATCTTACTGCAGACTTCTGAGAAAATCAGTGGGCCAATCACACAAGCAGTAAATTACATTTTAACTACAATGTACATTCTCTATACCAACGGTTGCCATTTTACATTGAAAATTACAGTGACAGTAGACCTAAATAGATACACATAATTTTAATAAGATTAAATTACAAAATATCTTTTGCAGGATTTTATATCCTATAACAATTATTTTAATTAAATTGCAGTTTACCTTCAATGTGTAATTGTGGGTCACACTATTATTATACAGGATTTATATAGTGCCAACAGTTTGTGCAGAACTTTATGAAATAAAGGAAGACCATATAATTAAAATGCAATTCAATACAGGAGCCCACATGGCACCAGTATTTGCGTGGGATATGCAAGCATGCCCATCCACATTCTGTGGTGTGCACATGCTAATGTGCATTATTTATGAGCAATGTGCATGAGCCTGATGGCTTGCACAATGTTCTTGGGGCAGAGATGCTAATGGCTTGATATGTTATGGTTGGTATTTTTAATTTTATACGTTGGGCAGTCAGAGGGCAGTGGAGGGACTGGTAGAGAGGGGCGGTGTCCACTGACCAGTTGGTAAGTTGAATGATTCCGGCAGTGCTTTCATGATAGACTGAAGGTGGAGTAGTCTGGGTAATGGTAAGCCAACAAGAAGGGATTGCAGTAGTCAAGGCGAGGAATAATGCATGAGAAGAGAGAAAGGGGTGAGCTGAGGAGTAGAGATATAAAGCTATGTGCCATCAGCATTGTAGACAGCAGAAATTGTATTATCAAGTTATCAACTCAACCAGGTAGGAGGTGTAGATGATGAATAGAAGTGGCCTGACGATTAAGCATTGGGGATCCCTATGGAAATGGAAAGGAGAGGAGGAGATAGAATTGTTGGCTACACTGAAAATGCACTGAGATAGGTAACAGATAAACCATTAAAAGGAAGAGTCTTGGAGGCCAAGAGACTGGAGTTTTTAGGAAGTGTGGCTGAAAGAGCAACTGGCCAAAGGCAGCAGCGAGGTATGGAGTTGTGACCATTGGCTTTAGCAGTGAAGCAGTGTTACCTCTATTGGCGCCATCTAAAAAAATGTGGGAATATCCTCTTTAAAACTTTGGACTCCAGGCATGTAGATATGTGATATATCAGTAAACTATGGTATGCTGGCTGTTATTGAGTAAATGATAAGTAATACTGTATCTGAGCCTGAAGTTATTGTACAAATAGGTAACTGGTGTACAGCACTACCAGGTTCATACTGCAGAGAGATTTTCCAGTTCATGGGACAGCAATGTAAGCATTAGCAGATGGCAAGTGGATGTGACTGGCGCAGGTTAACCCTAGACATGCACAAGCAGTAGCCAATGCCACATGTTTTAACAGAAACACATACCATTCACAAAATCTGCTGTAATAGTTCTGACCTTTAAGATATTTTTGGGATAGTCTATGCCATGCTTCACAGAGGCGATATGTTTTTCAATTTCTGATTAGAGCATTAGAGAAGTTACCCACCCTATGTTGAAGGCATGTGGCCTGGAGGGAAGGCATACACATACAGTATCTCACAAAAGTGAGTACACCCCTCACATTTTTGTAAATATTTTATTATATCTTTTCATGTGACAACACTGAAGAAATTACACTTTGCTACAATGTAAAGTAGTGAGTTCACATCTTGTATAACAGTGTAAATTTGCTGTCCCCTTAAAATAACTCAATACACAGCCATTAATGTCTAAACCACCTGCAACAAAAGTGAGTACATCCCTAAGTGAAAATGTCCAAATTGGGCCCAATTAGCCATTTTCCCTCCCTGGTGTTATGTGACTCATCAGTGTTACACGGTCTCAGGTGTGAATGGGGAGCAGGTGTGTTAAATTTGGTGTTATCGCTCTCACTCTCTCATACTGGTCACTGGAAGTTCAACATGGCACCTCGTTGCAAAGAACTCTCTGAGGATCTGAAAAAAAGAATTGTTGCTCTAAATAAAGACGGCCTAGGCTATAAGAAGATTGCCAAGATTCTAAAACTGAGCTGCAGCACTGTGGCCAAGACCATAGAGCGGTTTAACAGGACAGGTTCCACTCAGAACAGGCCTCGCCATGGTTCGATGAAAGAAGTTTAGTGCACGTGGTCAGCGGCATATCCAGAGGTTGCCTTTGGGAAATAGATGTATGAGTGCTGCCAGCATTGCTGCAGAGGTTGAAGGGTTGGGGGGTCAGCCTGTCAGTGCTCAGACCATACGCTGCACACTGCATCAAATTGGTCTGCATGACTATCGTCCCAGAAGGAAGCCTCTTCTAAAGATGATGCACAAGAAAGCCTGCAAACAATTTGCTGAAGACAAGCAGACTAAGGATATGGATTACTGGAACCATATCCTGTGGTCTGATGAGACCAAGATAAACTTATTTGGTTTAGATGGTGTCAAGCGTGTGTGGCGGCAGTGGCGGTGGGAGTGTCATGGTCTGGGGCTGTATGAGTGCTGCCGGCACTGGGGAGCTACAGTTCATTGAGGGAACGATAAAATGCCAACATGTACTGTGACATACTGAAGTAGAGCATGATCCCCTCCCTTCGGAGACTGGGCCGCAGGGCAGTATTCCAACATGGTAACGACCCCAAACACACCTCCAAGATGACCACTGCCTTGCTAAAGAAGCTGAGGGTAAAGGTGACGGACTGGCCAAGCATGTCTCCAGACCTAAACCCTATTGAACAACTGTGGGGAATCCTCAAATGGAAGGTGGAGGAGCGCAAGGTCTCTAGCATCCACCAGCTCTGTGATGTCATCGTGAAAAATGGAAGAGGACTCCATTGGCAACTTATGAAGCTTTTACTCAGGGGTGTACTCACTTTTGGTGCCAGCGGTTTAGACATTACTGGCTGTGTATTGAGTTATTTTGAGGGGACAGCAAATTTATACTGATATACAAGCTGTACACTCACTACTTTACATTGTAGCAAAGTGTCATTTCTTCAGTGTTGTCACATGAAAAGATATAATAAAATATTTACAAAAATGTGAGGGGTGTACTCACTTTTGTAAGATACTGTATCAGACAGCCTAGCCAGCCAGGCTGCATGCTTGGATTAAGGTCTGGTGTGGACTTTGGGTGGGAGCCCATTTTTTGTCTTTTTGGTTCCCCCTTAAAATCTGTATCAGACCTGAAGGGTCCCTACCACAGCAATACACTGTACAGCTAGTATTAGGTGGAAGCAAGTCTATCTAGTTATATGTATTTGTGGATTGTGGAAGGAAACCAACCTGTGCAAGATTAATGCATACAAACTCCGTCGTGCTACATGGTGACAAAGTGGTTAACACTCTTGCTTTGCAAAAGGATTTGGAGATTATTTGCATGGAGTTTGAATATTTTCTCTGTCTGTGTGATCTTTCCCCCACAAGCCAAAACATTCTAGTAGGTTAATTAGCTTCTACCCAAAAAAATGCCCCACTTTGTGTGTATGACTATGGTATGGACATTAAAGCGGTTGTATGCCCTTACAATAAAAAAAAAAACCTGTAAGGCAAAGGCATAATGAGCTAGTATGCAACCACATACTAGCTCATTATGCAATACTTACTTTAGATCAAAAGGCCCGTACTGTCTCCCGGTCACTGCTGAGGGAGCTGACATGTTCCCTTGGCGTTTCTTCCATGTACATGGCTCCTGCGCTGTGAGTGGCCAGAGGCCCAAAATGGCATCACTCCCGCACTTGCGCATGGGAATCCTACATTCTGGCAAGTTCAGAGCGCATGCACCGCTGTTGCAGCGGCTGCATGCAAGGTGAATATCTCCTAAACCCTACAGGTTTAGGAGATATTAATTTTACCTTATTATAGGCTTACCTGTAGGTAAAAATCACCTAAAGGGGTATACAACTGCTTGAAGTTATGGGCTCAAGGACGATTATAAATGGCTCAATATTTTCTAGAAAGAAATATGGAAAGTGCCAACTCAGACAAATTGTTAGTAAAATATATACATTTGAAAATGAGGGTGCAATAAAAAAAACTTTCGAAGGTAAACTCGACATGACCCCACAATATCAAGTATAGACCTCATATGATTGTTCTTTACTCTCGATGAAAGTCATATCCTTCTAAGAAGGTGTGATAAGCTGGACCAAGCCTCAAATTTGGTTTTATTTGTTAAGGAGTTTTTATTACAAAGTGCTAATTCTTAAAGTGGAATACCAACAAAAAACAAAATAAATGATTGAAGTACACACATACACTGTTTTACCAACCAATGGATTTATCATTCTGTTCTGCTAGACTTATAATCAAGCCACCCCTGCCAGGTGACCCCAATTTCTCAGCTGCTGTTAAGTAATAAAGCTTGGTCACCAATCTGCTCCAGTCTGTAAGTGGACAATGACGAATCAGCGGCATCAGCCAGGTATGATCAAAAGCTGGACCTATGTATAAAAGATCCATACCTTTAATTGATTTTCCATTAATTATCCTACAGTAGAAAGAAGATGACTTCACAAGTGCAAATGGATATCTAGTTTTCATATTTGGGAGCCCCTGTTTTCCGTGTGGAATGTAGTATGACAGAATAATCATGCTGACTTCTTGGCTTTCCAACTTTCCCAGCCATTTGCAGACCAGGCTTCATGCCCTAGAGCCCACAAGAAATTCTCCCCTCAGGCCATATTATCCGGTAAGCAGCCCAAGATAGACCAGTCATAGAGGGTGTCTGCAATTTCCTAATATCCACAAGGCCAAAACATATTTTATATATAGACAAAAAATCCAAAAGTCAAACTTCTAGGAGAAAATAAAAAACGGAATCACATTGTTTTCAGTATACTGTGAAGTTATGCAATGTGATGAAACCGAAGTGATATAAATGCAAACCCATACCTTCAGGCTTGGAAAATGTATATTTTTATGTAAAGTGTCACCTGTTCCAACAGAAATTTGAAACTGTAAGAAATTATCTGTCAGTATAAAAAAAACTGCCAGTGGCTCAGTCGCTCTATTATTGTCTTTTAAGAGTTGCTTATTCAGCAGCTTTCAGTGCGTTGAGTTGGTTTTTGTATTGATGCAATGGGTTTCAAACCTCAGAGGTGTGCTATGACAAAAAAAAAGGCCCAGCAGTTGCCCACATTCCACACAAATTGCTGTTTTTATATAGCCCTCAGAAAACGAATAATCAAGGGTATGGTTTGGGCAACCTCTACTGTTCTCCATAGTTACAAGGGATTCTCGCATTCCTCATGGAAGTGGAAATTACTTAGAACTATGGCCAGGCTAAATAGACATTCAAATGTGTACATCTTCTTAGCAAGCAATAAATAAGATTTAAAGTGGTAGTAAACCCCCCTATCATTTTCAGCCAAGGAAGCCGCCATCTTGGCCTCTGTTTAATCTACAACTGCCATGATGCTGCACATGTGATCAGCTATGACACCAGCCATTGGATGGTTTGACAGTTCGGTTTAGAGCACAACCAATGGGAGTGTTACATTTCCGGCACGTGCCGGAAATGTAACTGGTTTTTAAACTGTTAAATGGATGGGTTTACTACCGCTTTAAAACCAGCTGTCACTGACCTCTGTAGCTGTATGAACTATAGAGCAGTTCACCCTCAAATTTTACAGTAGAAGCAACAATCGTTAAAGTGGTATTAAACCAAAAACAAAATGTATTATACGCAGATAACCAATTCATGATGTGGAGGCTGTATTATTTTTCTTTTTTTAGGCTTTTGTTTCTTTATTTTCACCTGTTGATCCTGCCAGTAAGTCTGCTATTTTTTTTAACTTCCTTTACCAGGCCAAGCTGTCCAGCAAAAGTGAGTGGGTTGGGATTGACAGGAGTGCTAACAATGATCAGCCCAGGAACCAGAGTCCAGCCCCGCTGCAGGCAGCCTGTCAAAGTCTATGACAGGATGTAGCTGGACAGGGCTGAGCGATGTACCTAGTGGTACCCACATTTACAGTAGGGCCCTGTTCATTTAAGGGAAGATGCTCCTTCATACCTGAATGCACAGGGCCCTAAACACAGATAGCACTCAGCCATATCCAGCCACAGCATGCCATAAACTTTGAAAAGCTGAAAACTGCATCTGACCCTTTCAGGTGTACTAAAGTGCTGGGGAAGCAAATTTCTCCTGGACATCCGTATGTGAAGGGGGGCCTTAGGCAGGCCATAGACTACACTATACTACATGCCTTTACATGCACACAAAGAGTCTCCGCTCTAATTCATCCCAAAGGTGTTCTATTGGGTTGAGGTCAGGACTCTGCGCAGGCCAGTCAAGTTCCTCCACCCCAAACTCGCTCATCCATGTCTTTATGGACCTTGCTTTGTGCACTGGTGCGCAGTCATGTTGGAACAGGAAGGGGCCATCCCCAAACTGTTCCCACAAAAGTTGGGAGCATGAACATAACTAACATATTTTGGTATGCTGACGCCTTAAGAGTTCCCTTCACTGGAACTAAAGGGCCAAGCCCAATCCCTGAAAAACCCCACACCATAATCCCCCCTCCACCAAATGATTTGGACCTGTACATAAAGCAAGCTACATGAAAGCATGGATCAGCGAGTTTGGGGTGGAGAAACTTGACTGGCCTGCAAAGAGTCCTGACCTCAACACGATAGAATCCCTTTGGGATACCTTAGAGCAGAGACTGGGAGCCAGGCCTTCTTGTCCACATCAGTGCCTGACCTCACAAATGTTCTTCTGGAAGAATGGTCAAACATTCCAATAGACACTCCTAAACCTTGTAGACAGCCTTCCCAGAAGAGTTAAAGCTGTTATTCAATATTGACCCCTATGAACTAAAACTGGGATGTCATTAAAGTTTATGTGTGTGTAAAGGCAGGCGTCCCAATACTTTTGGTAATATAGTGTATGTGATTTTCCTGTGGGTTGTAGAAAAGAAAATTTCTCAATTTATGGTGGAATCCCTCCTGCGGAGCTGTTGTGTTCTCCCAGCGGGGGGGCACGGTGAGCTGTCCCTGCTGAGAAAACACAATGATTATTGTTGGCGACTATAGCCGCTGGCAATAATCACATTCTAGAAATCCGACATACTGGTTGTACCCAAGTCGATTGATGGATCGACTTGCATAAAATCAGCCTAACCATAGGTGGATTGAGTCTCGGCCGGTCCCTGCTGAACCGGTCAAGATTAGAACCATCTATGGCTGGCTTTATAGTAATGGATATGCATAGCTCCCAATTGTCCCTGATTTTGAGGGACTGTCCCTGATTTGGAACAATGTCCCTCTTTCCTCCTCATTTGTCCCTCATTTTGGTCTGATCTATATAGTTGTACATAAAATGCATTATTTATCTTTCAAAAAGTGTTTGTCAGTGCTCATGCCTTGGTGGCCGCCTTCCTTTTTTACCATGCAATACTGGTTTTACTATGGATAGGCCTTAGTAAGGCCTCATATACACGGGCGTATTAACAAAACGTTGGGACCAACGTCAGGAAAAAATCGGCGTCAAAAACGTGATTTCGTCTGCGTTTTGCATCAGCGTTAATAAGCATCAGCGCTACGTTGCATTTTGTTGAAAAAAATACCTCTATTTTTTAAAAAACGCCGGTTAACATCGATGCGGCGTCAATGCGCGTTAGTGAGCGTCAAAAACGATCTACCGCTACAGGCTCGAAACGCGCAAGTCCTGCGTTCGATTTACAGCTTAAGAACGCCAATGCCATCTACAGCTCAAAAATGTCATTGTTTGTATGAGGCCATTGAATAACATGGAGAGCTGCAAAAAACGCGGCGGTAAAAAACGTCCGTGTGTATGAGGCCTAAGTGCAATACTTTATACTAAATGCAACCCTTAAGAGGTTTTACACTATCCAACGTTTTATGTTGAATTTGGATCTGACTACACGATCGTTGTTTGGGTGGAGTCCCCTGGATGCCCTGGAGCTGTTCCTGACGTGGTTCCTTCGTACATCCTCTGCTGATGACCCCCACCGGGACATATTCATCAAGCCTGTTTGACCCTTCGTAATAAAGGCTTCAGGCTTTCTGGTAAGAGTCCAACTTATTGCGGTGGTGGTGGGTTCACTTGGTGAAGGGATTGGATAAGCTTATCCACAGTTGAATCATGGAGTTTGCCATTTGACCATTATGGTCCATTTGAGAGACTGATTTTTCTGGACTGCTTATTTATCTATAAATGTTTTATTTTTTATATTTTTCAGTATTTTTAATATCAATCACTGTAGCGCAACACACTTTTATCTTGTTTCTCTGTGCTAAAACTTTCATCCAATTTCTAAATTGATGCATTTGTAAATTTCAGAAGCCAATATAAAGTAATAGTAGTGGTAAAAAAAAAGCACTTGTGGGTTTAACTAATCATTTTTTTTGTATAATTCTCCTTTAACCACTTCCGTACCGCCGGGCATCATATGACGTCCTTGGGTTTGAGTGGAGATATCTGAATGGTGCCAGCAGCTACAGGCACCATTCAGATACCGTTTTTTTCAGCCGGCGATTCTGTTTTTGATAAAAGTGGAGGAGATCACTTTTATCAGCGGCGGGAGAGGTGCCCCCCCTCTCGCTGCTTTCCCGTCATCTCCGCCACTTACCAGACCCGCCAGCAGCGGCGGAGATGATCGGATCCCACCCCCAGTGTCCGTGAGCCAAGTGAGCTCACGCACTTGGCTCCATAATACGGCAGGGTGGAAATTACGTCAGAATTCACTTCCGCCCAACGGTCTTAAAGGGCCCTTCTTTTTTTTTTTTTTGGACTGTCATTTTTTTCAAATAATTTTTTTTTTTTCCGCATTTTACTGTAAATATGAGATTTGAGGTCTTTTTGACTCCAGATCTCATATTTAAGAGGTCCTGGCATGCTTTTTTCTATTACAAGGAATGTTTACATTTCTTGTAATAGGACTAAAAGTGATACTTTTTTTTTAAAAGAACAGTGTAAAAATAAAGAGTAAAAAGCAAAAAAAATAAAAATTTAAGGCGCTCCGTCCCGCCGAGCTCACATATGTAAGTCCCGCCCATATATGAAAACGGTGTTCAAACCACACATGTGAGGTACCGCCACAATTGTTAGAGCGAGAGCAACCATTCTAGCACTAGACCTCCTCTGTAACTCAAAACTGGTAACCTGTAGAATTTTTTAAATGTCGCCAATGGAGATTTTTAAGTTGCAAAGTTTGTCGCCATTCCGCAAGTGGACGCAATTTTGAAGCATGACATGTTGGGTATCATTTTACTCGGTGTAACATTATCTTTCACAATATGAAAAAAAATTGGCCTAACTTTACTGTTTTCTTATTTTTTAACTTAAAAACTGAATTTATTGAAAAAAAAAGCACGCTTGGAAGACCGCTGCACAAATACGGTGTGACATAAAGTTTTGCGATGACCGCCATTTTATTCTCTAGGGTGTTAGAAAAAAAATATATGATGGTTGGGGATTCTAAGTAATTTTATAGCAAAAAAAACAGTTTTTAACTCATAAACACCGAACCCAAAAAACAGGCTCAGTATGGAAGTGGTTAAGGAGCGCGACAGGGGGTGTGTCCTATGCCTACATACTTTTGCTAATAGGTGTCCCTTGTTCCCATTCAAAAAAGTTGTGAGGTATGGGTATGTAATGCTCAGATTACACACCCAGCTCAGACAGTGGCGTCACTAGGGTTGGTTTCACCCGGTGCGCAAAAAATTGGTGTCACCCCCCTCCACCAACTACAGTCGCCCCTCCCTCAGTACAGACACCCTCCATTAACTACAGACCCCATCTTGCAGTATAGACCCCCCACAGTATAGATCCTCTTCACTAAGTACAGACCCCCCTTCCTTAGTATAGATTCCCCTAAGTACATACCCCCCTCCCACAGTATAGATCCCTCTCCCTCAGTACAGCCCCCCCAGTGCAAAGCCCCCCATCAGTGCAGAGCTCCCCCAGTGCAGCCTCCCCCCTAAATACAGACACGGCCCCCTTGGTGCAGACCTCCTCCAGTGCAGACAACCCCCCTTAGTGCAGATACCCTCCCCCTCAGTGTAGACCCCCCTCAGTGCAGACATACCCCTCAGTGTGCAGACACCCCCCCTTAGTGTGCAGACCCCTCCCTCTCAATGCAGACACCCCCCTTGGTGCAGACACCTTACCTCTTCAATGCAGACACCCCCCCTCAGTGTGTAAACCCCTCCCCCTCAATACAGACACCCCCCCTGCACATGTCCAATACATGATACACTGAGACTAGTGCACAGACCTCCTGTGAGAGACACAGCCGAAGCCGGCGAGGGAGCTGTGACAGAGTGGTGGAGGGGGTGGGTGCGGACCGTACGATATAGTGGTGCCGCTGCCGACAGGTGTCACACCTCTGGCGGGTGTCACCTGGGTGCCCCCCCGCGCACTCGGCTAGCAACCCCACTGAGCTCAAAGGAGTCCTTCCAAGGAAGCAGTCACAAAGTCTTAAAATGTTCCTTTGCTTTCACTTTATTAATTCCTGCAAAACATATGCAATCTTTATAAAGCAATAAAAAAAAAGATATAAAGGGGCTTAAACATGTGAAACCACTTAAAAAAATAACACAGGGCCGAAAGCATTATAGTTTCCCTTTCACTGAGCTTTGACTGCAAATGACATACATAAGCTATAATGCATTGTTATATTTCCTGTAATGCTCTTTTATGCTTTTATATATGTATTAAATGTTACCTTAGAGGGGTAATGTTGTTATCTCCGATTCCTGCAGGTGTACATGTTATCAGGTATAGAGTTACTCCGGAGATAAAAATGGAAGGCATTCCACTTATCTTCTACATATTAATGAATAGCCTCAAACCAATAAGCAGATGGCTAAATGTCAGATTACAAGGTAGGCGCAAAACGGAAAAAATGTAAATGCAAAAGGAAAACCTTAGCTCACCTGAAACAGGCAGAGCGTCCCCGGGGTAAAGCACTGCTAAACTATATCCACCAACTACCATGACATTTTGTCATTTCCAACTGCACAGCCCGCCATAACATTTGTTTCTCATAAAGAAATTAATAGGCTTTGATATCCATGCCTACGGAACCAGGCTGCTCTAATCAAAGCACAGCGCTAAATTATTGAAATGTGCCTTTAAAAGCACGGAGCAAACATACATATTTTAAATTTAGCCTAGAAGCATTTCCAAACTTCTTTAAACATTAACTGTTGTGGCTCTGAAGCTCAGTCCTGTAAGCAGGCCATGCTGATTCTGTTTCTACCCGTTAAAGGAATAGTCGTTTTAAAACATCGAAATTACAAATTGCCTAACAGGACAGAGCTGCTAAAAATGTGTATTAATTGAGCTCCTGTCAAAATGTTACTAAAGCTCCAAGCAATAAGAGGCATCAGTAGGGGTCTATTCACTGTTCGAATGTCACAACATTCACACAGTCATCACAAATAATCCCTCTAATGTGTCTAATATGTTTATTACCTATGATCATCAGATCCATATAGTCCAGGGGGTCTCCTTTCTAAACAAAGGACCAGTTAACTGTCCTTCAGACTTTGTGGGGGCCACACTGTGGCCATTGGGAGTTGACATTGTCCTGGCGTCAGTGGGAGTAAATAGTGCATCCTCTGAATTAGGGGGAGGAATAGTGCCCCATCATTGGTGTCAGTGGGGGGAATAGTGCCCCATCGTTGGTGTCAGTGGAAAGAATAGTGCCCCATCGTTGATGTCAGTGGGAGGAATAGTGCCCCATCATTGGTGTCAGTGGAAGAATGGTGCTTCATAATTGGTGTCAGTAGAACGAATAGTGGCCCATTGCTGATGTCAGTAGAATGAATAATGCCCCATCCCTGATGTCAGTGGGAGGAATGGTGCCCCATCATTGGTGTCAGTGGGAGGAATAGTGCCCCATCATTGATGTCAGTGGGAGGAATAGTGCCCCATTGTTGGTGGCAATGGGAGGAATAGTGCCCCATCATTGGTGTCAGTGGAAGAATAATGTGCCATCATTGGTGTCAATGGAAAAATAGTGCGCCATTGTTGATGTCAGCGGGAGGAATAGTGGCCCATTGCTGATGTCAGTAGAAGGAATATTGCCCCATCATTGGTGTCAGTGGAAGGAATAGTGCCCCATCATTGGTGTCAGTGGAAGGAATAGTGCCCCATGGTTGTGTCAGTGGAAGAGTAGTGGCCCATAGCTGATGTCAGTAGAAAGAATAATGCTCCATCATTGGTGCCAGTGGGAGGAATAGTGCCCCATCATTGGTGCCAGTGGGAGGAATAGTGCCCCATCGTCGGTGTCAGTGGGAGGAATAGTGCCCTGTCGTCGGTGCCAGTGGGAGGAATGGTGCCCCATCATTGGTGTCAGTAGAAAGAATAGTGCCCCATCTCTGGTGTCAGTGGAAGAACAGTGCCTCTTTGTTGTGTCAATGGGAGAAATAGTGCCCCGTTGTTGATGTCAGTTACAGGAATTATGCCCCATTGTTAGTGTCAGTGGGAGGAATAGTGTCTTGCATCAGTAAGAGGAAAAGTGTGTCAAGGGCCCAATAAAGGCAAGCAAAGAGCCGCATCCTGTCCCCATGCCACAGTTTGGAGACCACTGATCTAGTAGTTATAATTCCTGGTTGAGGTATTTCAAGAAAAGACTGCATAATGGTTACTAGGTGGCACTGGCGGTTAGAGGAAAGAAACATATTAGACACATTATGGGGAATATTTGCGATGTGAATGCTGTGACATTTGGCAGCCAATTTTTTATAAATAGACCCCTAAGTGTAATCCAGATTCCTAGCCAGTCAACACTGCATCTGTCATTATTAAAAAGTCAACAGAAGTAACTTTAAAAAGTAACTTTGATTGTAGCGGGCTTGCAGTGGGTTCCAATTCTCTCCTTCATCACCCTAAAACACTGTACATGTACCTGTCCATGCTCCTTTGAAGTTTTTGCCGGGGGGGGGGGGGGGTGGGGGGTGCACTAGGTGCGAATTTGGACCTCTACTTTAAACATTTTGACCCTATTGACCTTTAACCATGAGCTTAGTTTGGATATTTACAGCTGTGATCTCTACAGTCAGCTGATGACTTTTATGGGGCACTGAAGATGCGGCTTGCCCCTGCCGATGGCACCCGCAATGGTTCCTGGTCTCTCCCTTTTCTCTGGTGAGCCCTTGACCACAGCGAACTGCTGTAACATTGTCAGCAGGAGGTTATTGGGAAACATCCATCCCAATCCATCCAATGACTAATGAATCAGGACGCAAAATGCACAATCGGTGTTATGATTAGCTGTAGTGCTTGGCAAGGGGAGACACTATGGATCTAATAGACCCCTGATAAAGAGAATCTGTCACCATTCCATGCTATTCATAGGCCCCCTTTTGATAGTAATAAAGTTAAGTAAAGAAAATAATGTAAAAAAAAGTTTTAAAAATTATAATAAACTATATGAAAATAAAAAAAAATAATAGCCCCCTGATCCCCACTGTACTAATTCTAATGCAAATACACAGCATAGGGCATGCATTTGTATGTACAGTATCTCACACAAGTGAGTACACCCCTCGCATTTTTGTAAATGTTTTATTCTATCTTTTCATGTGACAACACTGAATAAATGACACTTTGCTACAATGTAAAGTAGTGAGTGTACAGCTTGTATAACAGTGTAAATTTGCTGTCCCCTCAAAATAACCTAACACACAGGCATTAATGTCTAAACCGCCTGCAACAAAAGTGAGTATACCCCTAAGTGAAAATGTCCAAATTGGGCCGTTTTCCCTCCCTGGTGTTATGGGACTCGTTAGTGTTACAAGGTCTCAAGTGTGAATGGGAAGCAGGTGTGTTAAATTTGGTGTTATCACTCTCACTCTCTCAGACTGGCCACTGGAAGTTCAACATGGCACCTCATGGCAAAGAACTCTCTGAGGATCTGAAAAAAAGAATTGTTGCTCTACATAAAGATGGCCTAGGGTATAAGAAGATTGCCAAGACCCTGAAACTAAGCTTCAGCATGGTGGCCAAGACCATAGAGCGGTTTAACAGGACAGGTTCCACTCAGAACAGGCCTCGCCATGGTTGACCAAAGAAGTTGAGTGCACGTGTTCAGCATCATATCCAGAGGTTGTCTTTGGGAAATGGATGTATGAGTGCTGCCAGCATTGCTGCAGAGGTTGAAGGGTTGGGGGTCAGCCTGTCAGTGCACAGACCATACACCGCACACTGCATCAAATTGGTCTGCATGGCTGTCATCCCAGGAGGACGAACTAAATGTAATGCACAAGAAAGCCCGCAAACAGTTTGCTGAAGACAAGCAGACTAAGGACATGGATTACTGAAACCATGTCCTGTGGTCTGATGAGACCAAGATAAACTTATTTGGTTCACATGATGTCAAGCGTGTGTGGTGGCAACCGGGTGAGGAGTACAAAGGCAAGTGTGTCCTGCCTACAGTGAAGCATTGTGGTGGGAGTGTATTGTGGTGGGAGTGTCATGGTCTGGGGCTGCATGAGTGCTGCCGGCACTGGGCATCTACAGTTCATTGAGGGAACCATGAATGCCAACATGTACTGTGACATACTGAAGCAGGGCATGATCCCCTCCCTTCAGAGACTGAGCCGCAGGGCAGTATTCCAACATGATAACGACCCCAAACACACCTCCAATATGACCACTGCCTTGCTAAAGAAGCTGAGGGTAAAGGTGATGGACTGGCCAAGCATGTCTCCAGACCTAAACCCTATTGAGCATCTGTGGGGCATCCTCAAACGGAAGCTGGAGGAGCTCAAGGTCTCTAACTTCCACCAGCTCCATGATGTCATTATGGAGGAGTGGAAGAGGACTCCAGGGCAACCTGTGAAGCTCTGGTGAACTCCATGCCCAAAAGGGTTAAGGCAGTGCTGGAAAATAATGGTGGCCACACAAAATATTGACACTTTGAGCCCAATTTGGCCATTTTCATTTTGAGGGGACAGCAAATTTACACTGTTATACAAGCTGTACACTCAATACTTTGCATTATAGCAAAGTGTCATTTCTTCAGTGTTGTCACAGGAAAAGTAAGAATAAAATATTTACAAAAATGTGAGGGGTGTACTCACATTTGTGTGATACTGTAAACATCAATAGCGCCACACATGTGGGGTATCACCACAAACATCATGAGAGTGAGAACAATAATTCTAGGACCATCATTCCTAAACCAATAGCTGATAAAGGCTTTTACAGTGTTGCCTATGGGGAATTTTCGCTACCATATTTTTTTGTGATTTCTTAGGTAAGTGCAATTTTAAGGCTTGACTTGTTTGATATCTATTTACTCGATGCAACCTCATTTTTTATATTTCACCAAAAAATTGGATGACAAGGAACAGGCAACTCTCCACACTAAGCAATTCCTCCAAATGGCTCATTTACAGTTTACCCCGCGTCCTCACTCGCAAGCTGAATGTGAAGAGAAAAAGCAATTGAACACCACATGAATCACTGACACCAATGATGTATACTGTAAAAAAACATCCACAAGTATCTACAAGCATGGAAATCGCAGTCCCACTTTTAGATGGATAAAAGACTACTGATTCTTCCTGCCTCCTCTTATACAGTAGAAGTACATTTTATCATTTTTAAAAATAATTACTAACTTTTTTGTTTTTTTTTTGCTTTTCAGAATGCTGCGCATGTTCAGGCACGTCACAGACCTCTATCAGGTCTCCAGAACAACATGCTCAAAGAGGCGCTAATCAGCAACTGCTCTCAAGTTGTTCCTCCACCTCCTGGAGTCCATCCAAGTTTTATCCTGTGTTGATCCCAGATGAAGGGGGGTGGTGTTGCCCCCACAATGCATTGGCTGTTATTATATGAATTTTTTTTATCAGCAATTAAAATGATCTTGGACTCTTTTATCTGATTTTGGTCTAGTGCTCCTTTCTGTATTTCTAAGGTCCCAAGATGGCGGCATGGATGAGGTGCAGTTGGAGAAGAGTTTTGGAAGGGTGAAATACCTCCTTGAGTAGAAAGGTGATATACTGTCTATAACTTTCCCTACCAACACAGCCACGGAGCTGCTCACAAAATAGTGCAGTTGTAAAATACCATGTGAAGTGTAGTGAAGTGGTCAGTTTCTACACTATATTTCCAAGAGTATTGGGATGCCCACCTTTACAGGCACACAAACTTTAATAGCATCCCAGTCTTAGGCTGTAGGGTTCAATATTGAGTTGGCCCACCCTTTGCAGCTATAACAACTTCAATTCTTCTGGGAAGGCTGCCCACAAGGTTTAGGAGTGTCTATGGGAATGTTTGAACATTCTTTGTGCACTGGTCCAAATCATTTGGTGGAGGGGTGATTATGACGTGGGGTTGTTTTTCAGGGGTTGGGCTTGGCCTTAGTTACCCTAAGTTCTAGTGAAGGGAACTCTTAAAGTGTCAGCATACCAAGACATTTTGGACAATTTCATGCTTCCAACGTTGGTTTAGGAGTGTGTCTATGCGAATGTTTGACCATTCTTTCATAAGCGCATTTGTGAGGTCAGGCACTGATGTGGACGAGAAGGTCTTTCTCACAGTCTCCGCTCTAATTCATCCCAAAGGTGTTTTATCGGGTTGAGGTCAGGACTCATCCGTGTCTTTATGGACCTTGCTTTGTGCACTGGTGCGCAGTAATGTAGGAACAGCATGGGGTCATCCCCAAACCGTTGTATGTTTCCATGTATGTTTCTGCACACTGATGTATTTGGTGGACTTTAAAAGAATCCAT
This sequence comes from Glandirana rugosa, assembly GCA_018402905.1. Classification (NCBI taxonomy): domain Eukaryota; kingdom Metazoa; phylum Chordata; class Amphibia; order Anura; family Ranidae; genus Glandirana; species Glandirana rugosa. Next base: position 472,981 of record BLSH010218413.1, read on the forward strand.
TTTTTCAAGTTCTTCATCCTGAGAGCGGTCATTCCTTTTGTCTTCATTGCTATCTGGACCACGGACTGTACCTGCCCCGGGAGAGTTGATGGTATTATCACTCACACCTGGAGAGGCTCAGCTCTTTACTCTGTTCATCCCCAAACCGTCTCCACAAAGTTGGGAACATGAAATTGTCCAAAATGTCTTGGTATGCTGACGCCTTAAGAGTTCCCTTCACTGGAACTAAGCCCAACCCCTGAAAAACAACCCCAAACCATGATCCCCCCTCCACCAAATGATTTGGACCAGTGCACAAAGCAAGGTCCATAAAGACATGGATGAGTGAGTTTGGAAAAGAAAAGAAAATTGCCAGATTGATAAGGAGCAAGGGCAGTGGATACCAAATACCAACCCTTTCTTGTGTCGAAAAAAGCCATTGGCTAATGCTGGAATTGAAGGGGGGCAACATTTATTGCATGAAAAAACACAATTCATTTTTTTTAATCAGTACATGCAGTAACTGCAGTGAATTGTATTCTTTTATATCTATTTAAGTCTACTTTTACATTGTAGGGGGTCATGATTATTGTCAATGTTCTGAAGGGTAGTTGGGAAGAGGTACAGAACTAGAGTGAAGTGACCTGTGATTTGTTTTCAGTTGCTTTCTAGACTTCCCTCCAGGTTCCCCTCTTGAACTGCTTTGTTTTATAGCTTATTACAACATATTTCTAAAATAAAATGGACAGACGGCTATTATAACATAAGAACAAAACCCGCACTATTGTGAAAGACAGAGGCACACCAAAAATTTAGCAAGCCAATATTGATATTGAGGAAACAAATAGCGGAATAAAAGGTTGCGCAATGAAACAGGAAGAAAAAGAATTTCAGCTTAGCAGAGGGTAGATAAAGCCGAGTTATTCTAGGTCACATATGAGGTTCTGCTGGGTGACGGTCTAAAGAAAACAGCTTTGTTTGCTCGCAGTGGTGTCTACCAGTATGTTTTTCTACATACATATCCACAGGCAACCTTAAGGTTATATTAACCCAAAAACAAGATTGCAATATATTGCAGCTTACCAATCATGAGATGTGGTGACTGCATTCGTTTTCTTTTTTCATACTCAATTGTATGGCTGAATTCGCATTTGATTTTTGAAAAAAAGGTGCAGGGATCTTCTTTTTTCCTGCAGTGGAATCGCATGACATGGGTGTTCTCACCCATGCGATCCGATTCATGTGCGAGTCCACAGTTTGCACTGTGATCTGTGAACAAAACTTGGGGGTGTCATAAACTGTGTAATGACACCCGCAGTGGTTCGCAGAGGGCAGTGTGAACTGCCTGCGGGAAGAATGCGATGCGGAAGTCAGCACTGTAATCGCGCAGATTCCTGCATCGCACAAGTGTGAACCAGGGCGAAACAAAAAAAATTAAAGCATCAGTGTAAAAAAATAAAATAGAAAATAAATTGATAATTAAAGGAAAACAATTTTTGAAAGTGCCCCTGTCCTCCCATCCTCGCACTCAAAAGCCAACGCATGTGCCGGTGCCACGCACACGCAAACAGTGATCATCCCACACATGTGAAGTATCACTGTGAATGTCAGATCATGGGCAGTAATTCTAGAACCAGACCCCCTCTGTAAATCTAAATCGTTATCCTGCTTTAAAAGTGTTGCCTATGGATAGTAATTTTACAACGTTTGATGCCGTTGCATGGGCATACGCAATTTTAAAGCAGCTGGGGTGGGACAAATTTAGATGGGGGGGCGCCCGGTTTTAGTGTTGCCTAGGGCAACACAAAACCAAAAATACACCACTGGCCAGGAGGCCTTGGTAAGAGTATTCTGGTGGTATCAGCAGGAATGAGGTTCCGCCTAGGGCTAAGGAAGAGTGCAGAGTTACCATTAAAACCAGTGGCTCCTGCAGGGGTAGCGCTACATATATATATGCAGTATGTATTCAGGTTTACTCCAAAGTCGCTACTGGTCCTTCCTTAAGTTAACCGCTTCCCCACCACGCGCCGTCTTTTCACGGCGGCAGTGGGGGAGCGCTGCGCGAATCGCCGTAAATAAGTGGCGATTCGCAACTGGCCACCAGGGGGCGCGCGCGCCGGCGGCGCGCACCCGCCGCACTCCTGGGGAGTGTGCACGCGGCTCGGGCGGACCCGATGTCCGCCGGCGAGCCGCAATGAGCGGCAACAGAGAAAGAACGGGGAACCGCCGATGTAAACACGGCGGTTCCCCGCCCTGTCAGTGGGGGGTCCTCACGCCGCCCACGCGCGGCGGCCGCGCGCGCGGGGGACCACCGGTCAACGCTTAGCGGTGAATAAATGCCGCTAAGCGCGTCGCGAGGGGGTGACGGCGGCACTTTTCTGCCGCGCACCACCCCTTCGCCAATTGAATTCCTTCCTGGTCATCGCTGAAACCTCATTTGGACTTATGTATGACGTATATATATACATCGCGATGGGGACGTCCTCGGTGACCAAAATTACCATTGAGACGTGAGAAGGAATCGGGATCCGCCTTGGAGTAAGGACGACT
>BLSH010218413.1:485450-522557 GCA_018402905.1 Glandirana rugosa
GTCCCTCACAGGAGCAGCAGGAACCTCTCCCTGTAGCACTATGATGAGATGATTTTAGAACAATAATCTGTCCCTCACAGGAGCAGCAGGAACCTCTCCCTGTAGCACTATGATGAGATGATTTTAGAACAATAATCTGTTCCTCACAGGAGCAGCAGGAACCTCTCCCTCTAGCAGTATGTAATGATTTTAGAACAATAATCTGTCCCTCACAGGAGCAGCAGGAACCTCTCCTTCTAGCAGTATGTGATGATTTTAGAACAATAATCTGTCCCTCACAGCACCAGCAGGAACCTCTCCCTATAGCACTAGGATATGATTTTAGAACAATAATCTCTCCCTCACAGCACCAGCAGGAACCTCTCCCTATAGCACTAGGATATGATTTTAGAACAATAATCTCTCCCTCACAGCACCAGCAGGTACCTCTCCCTATAGCAGTAGGAGAGGATTTTAGAACAATAATCTGTCCCTCACAGCACCAGCAGGAACCTCTCCCTATAGCAGTAGGAGATGATTTTAGAACAATAATCTGTCCGTTACAGCAACAGCAGGAACTTGACCCTATAGGAGTAGGCGATGCTTTTAGAACAATAATCTGTCCCTTACAGCAACAGCAGGAACCTGACCCTATAGGAGTAGGCAATGATTTTAGAACAATAATCTGTCCCTCACAGCACCAGCAGGTACCTCTCCCTATAGCAGTAGGAGAGGATTTTAGAACAATAATCTGTCCCTCACAGCACCAGCAGGAACCTCTCCCTATAGCAGTAGGAGATGATTATAGAACAATAATCTGTCCGTTACAGCAACAGCAGGAACTTGACCCTATAGGAGTAGGCGATGCTTTTAGAACAATAATCTGTCCCTTACAGCAACAGCAGGAACCTGACCCTATAGGAGTAGGCAATGATTTTAGAACAATAATCTGTCCCTCACAGCACCAGCAGGAACCTCTCCCTATAGCACTAGGAGATGATTTTAGAACAATAATCTGCCCCTCACAGCACCAGCAGGAACCTCTCCCTATAGCACTAGGAGATGATTTTAGAACAATAATCTGTCCATCACAGCACCAGCAGGAACCTCTCCCTATAGCTATAGGAGATGATTTTAGAACAATAATCTGCCCCTGACAGCACCAGTAGGAACCTCTCCCTATAGCACTAGGAGATGATTTTAGAACAATAATCTGTCCACAGCACCAGGAAACTGTACCTATGCCAGTATCAAATGGTTTTAGAACTCTAAGCTTTCCCCTCACAGCACCGCCAGGAACCTGTCTGTAATGCAGGATGAGATGATATTAGATCCGTAATCTATCCGTCACAGCACTAGTAAACTCTTCCTAGTCCAGTATCAGATGGTTTTAGAATGCTAAGCTTTCCCCTCACAGCACCATCAGGAATCTGTCTATAATGCAAGATGAGATGATATTAGATCGGTAATCTGTCCCTCACAGCGCCAGCAGCATGCTCTCCCTACACTAGCCTGAGACGATGTGACACGCGGCATACGTGACTCCAGCTCATATAGAGGCTGGGTCACATGATGCACTAGCCTATCACAACCATACCATTAGTAGGCATGACTGTGATGGCTTCTAAGGGCAAACGAGTGAAACGCTTGTTGATTGGCTGCCCTGCAGCTATTCAACAGGCGCCAAAAATAGTCTGTGTCACATGATGCACTGGCCAATCACAGCCATGCCATTAGTAGGCATGGCTGTGATGGCTTCTAAGGGCAAACGAGTAAAACGCTTGTTGATTGGCGGCCCTGCAGCTATAGAAAAGGCATGCAAAATACCCGAATACCAAACCCGGACTTTTTTTCAAATGTCCGGGTTTGGGGCACAGACACCCCAAAGTCCGGTACGGACTTGAACTTTACAGTCCGGGTTCGCTCAACTCTACTCTCGGGGGATCAAGATCAATTTGCTGGAGCAAATTGGATCATGCTGTGCTCAGGTTTTTTGCCTTCCTCTGGATCAACTGTGGGTATAGGATTGTGTATATAGGTTTGTAAAAATTTAAATTTTTGTTTCCCCTTTTTATTGATTGATATAGATGGTGTCCTTTTTCAACCAGACTAACTATGTAACTATGTGTACGTGCTCACCAATACCTGGGACCAGGTGGGGTGGTGTTCATGTGAATATCAAACATTATGGCGGTACCCCGGCTTAGAGATGAGCCATACACTGTACGCAGCAGTTCAATGTACAGAGTTCCTCTGTGAAGTGTCTTGTCCCATGTCACTACACACATTGCTGTCAAGTGTTTGCATATAGGAGGGATACTGCTGAACGTATGCACACTCCACCAGTCCAGCATACCTCTGCCACCTCACTCCCAGTGACAGAATGGGTTTCCGCCATGAACCTAACATGGACCTCATGCACAAACTCACTTACTCCTTCCCTCTCCCGTACCATGCGGCCAGGTACACGAGGTCTCTGTACTGCAGGTTCGGTCCTAAATTCTTTGGGGGAACTGACTGCTGGGGATGAAGCCAGATCACTGACCCCCTTGCTACTGGGGGACATGTCACCTTCGCCATTTACCACACTTTATGGACGGTTGCTATACACTTCCCGCCAGTTTTTGGTTATCCGTGGCAACTGCATTCCTCCTCAGTTTTGTCTTTTCGAGTTAACCCTTAGTAGTGGCCTTACTTCATATCCCATTGTGCTTTACAGGCCCTGTTCTTCTGTTATGCCATAATGTACCATGCACCACTTGAACAACTTCTGACCATGCTTAAAATCTGTTTTAAGACATTTTAGAACTCACCTAAATCTTTTGTACATTCACATCGGTCCCTGCCCTCAAGGAGCTTACAATGTAAGGTCCCTAACTTACACATATTAGGGCCAATTTAGACAGGAGCCAATTAACCTACCAGCATGTCTCTGGAGTGTGGGAGGAAACTGGAGTACCTAGAGGAAAGCCACGCAGGCACCAGGAGAACATGCAAACTCCATGCAGGTAGTGCCATGGCTGGGGCTCGAACAAGCGATTCTAGTATTTTTTTTTGTCTGTATTTGATCTTTATTTGTGTATGGCTCTTTACAGTTTTTTTTCACTTTTTTAGAGGTTTGCTTTTTTTTCTGTGAAAAAAGCATAGAATGATGCCAATGGGGAACCCTTTTTATTGGCACAAAAACAGATCCAGGAGCTTCCATAATCCTTAGTAGTCATTTATAGTCCCTCGTCTTGACCACTGATGTCTCCTGATTTTTGCTAAAATTCCAGGGAAATGAAAGCTCTGAGTTTCGCTCATCCCTAGTAGCATTGTCATACTGTGAAGAACTGTGAAAGATAGTAGAAAGGTAAATCATACTGATTTTTGTGGGGAAGGTTTAAATACACTTTGAATTAAAAAAAAGATATATTGTGCCTAGGGGCAAAAAAAATTTTTAGAGGCATCCCTCCCAAACCCAATTATGCTCATGTTACCAGCTTATTTCTCCATCGCAGCTAACAACAATACCCAGTATTAGGCAGCCAATCTCTAGGACCAAGCACTGTCACATTACCAGGAAAGTGGCATCGTTGCTTTTTGCCCTGAGCATATGACACCGGCCAACATCGTAGATTTTAGTGCCGACTGCAGTGAAGGTGCTCGTAAGGGGAGTATAACTGAATGGGATGAGATGGGGTAGATCTTTGCAAAGATGCTCAGCATGGTCAATGTAACATTGTCTCTTTTTAATAAGGCATCTACAATAAATCACAATATGCAACCACTGAAAACATACCATATTTATAATTTAAAGCAGCCATTTTCAACCAGGGTTCCATGAAAACTTAGGGTTCATCCAGAGTTTGTTAGTGGTTCTTTGAGTTGTGACTGATACTCTCCCATTTGATGGTGCATGTTTCAACTTGGCAAAACCAGTAGCATGACACCAATTATCTCTATAGCTGTCTATAAAGGTGGCATTCTCATGTCCACTGTAACTAGGCCATTCTTCCAACTGGCCTCCAATGTAAGGGGCATTTTTCACACTGAATCCTAATAAATCAATTTTGCACATTCTGGGGTGAGAAGGCTGAGAAAGGCTGGATTAAAGTATAACTTTAGTGTTTTCGTTTTAAATAGGAGAGGAATTAGAATGCCTGTTGGGTTTTTATTGCTGTCTGTGCCCCTGTTAGGGAAATTTGCTCTTCTTATTTGTCAAGCTTGCTATTGTCATCGAAAGTGAAAGAAAATCCCAAATTTTGAGTTGTCACCAGAACAGAAGTAGAGGGAAAATCTTCCAATGTGGACATTAGTTCTGGTAACAACCAGGGATTCCCTCATTTTAGAGGGAAACCCTCTTTCAATTTTAGCTATGGGACAGGAAGTGAAAGGAAATCTCCCCAATGAGACACAGAGGGGAAAAACCTGACGGGGGTGATAAACCTCCCTTATTCTATTGAAAATGAAAAAGAAACTTTAGCATTCAGTTCTACTTTAAGCTGAAAAATAAATGTGGATAAATAGATCATTTTACAGCGTAAGACCTAAAATTCACATTGTGGGCCGGTAGCCTGTTTCTGCTCCTCCATGTCTGACGATAGTGATGAATAGAAAGTCTTCTGTCCTTTTGATCAGATGGTACTGAGGCACATAGCTCAGGACTACTCCCGGAACAATGGAGGATTTCATTCTGCACGATAAGATGATTTTCTTTCAGCAAGTCACAGATGATGGTGGCTCTAACTTATAATCAGTATTTCAATGTCTTCAATTTGCCAACTTCATTTCCTACATTCTACATTGTAATCTGAGCGTCCGTACACATGAACCTTTTTGTCCTTCGATGTTGTCTTCTGTGTAAGGAAGGGATTGATTTCAAAGATGCACCTATTTCCACCCAAGATAATGGGGCCACAACCAACGGAAAACGGCTTTTGACATACTTTAATTAACAATTCCCAACTTTAAACAAATTTTTTTTCTTCTGCATTCTGCTTGATATTGAAAAGAAAAAAGGAAAATCTGATCTTATAATCCGATCCAATATTATGTTATACATTATTATGCATTGTATGATATTATACAGTATATTCTATTATGCCATATCAAATATTATTATATTATATTATATCATATAGTATACCTTAATTGTGCAGCAAAATATGAATACAATGTTTCCAAAAATAAGCAAATAAATATTTATAAACCTAATAAATTGGTTTGTACTTGTTACTTTTGCATAAAGCATAAATTATGCTCAATTAGTCAGGATAGTGTATATAGTAGGTTCTCCTTAAAATAAAAAAATAAAAATCTTTCACTATTTATCCTCCCTATGTACCACTCTGTTCTTCCATTCAAATCTTTTATAAGCACCATGGCAGATGTGGGAACAGGAGGAAGCAGAGGGAGCTAAGCTACTAAGAGAACTACTCAAAAAACTTGAGAAGGAATTGCTCCACAGTGACTGCAGCTACAGAGGGGAGGGTGGGCTTGCTTTAAACCTCATTTATAGGGATGGACTGGATGTTTGCAGAACAAACGAACATATGGGGCGTACACGGCAAATTTGAGCTCCAAGGAATGCACCATAATGCACTGCAAGATAGCAGTGGAATGCATTGACGTCTGCTGTTTGGCCAAAGCATGCACCTGACCTGCATGCTTTGGCCAAGCACAGCATGATGTTCTCTGAGAGTTATGTTTGGCCAAAGGCAGGGTGCCTTTGGCCAATCATGGCTCAGGGGCTAGGTCCACACCCCACACTATATAAGGCTGCTGCGTACATGGCAGCCGTATATAGTGAATGAATGGAGATTAGGCAGACAGTGTTGTGTAGTGTGCAGTCAGTCAGTGTAATATATATATAAAACAGTTCAGAGTATACAGTGCAGTCAGTCAGTGTAGTATATACAGTATATAATGCAGTTCAGAGTATAAAGTGCAGTCAGCATAGTATATATATTGCAGTTCAGAGTATATAGTGCAGTCCGTATAGTATATATAATGCAGTTCAGAGTATACAGTGCAGTCATTGTAGTATATATAATACAGTGGAGACTGTATAGTACAGTCAGTGTAGTATATATACAGTAATACAGTGTATTACAGTGGTTAAGGGGAACACTATGACAGAATTAAGAAAAAAAACTGCATGGGGCCCCCCCAAAACCTATACCAGGCCCTTTGGGTCTGGTATATATTTTAAGGGGAATTCCACGCCAAAATTAAAAAGAAAACGGCATGAGGTCCCCCCTAATATCCTAACCATGCCCTTTGGGTCTGGCATAGTTTTTACTCCATGCCAAATTAAAGAAAAAATTGACATGGGGTCCCCCCAAAATCCATACCAGAACCTTATCGGAGCATGCAGCCTGGCAGGTCAGTTTAGGGGGGACAAGCGAGCGCCCCCCGAACCACACCAGGCCACATGCCCTCAACTTGGGGAGGGTCCCCAAAGCACCTTGTCCCCCATGTTGATGGGGACAAGTGCCTTTTCCCAACATCCCTGGCCGGTGGTTGTCGGGGTCTGCAGGTGTGAGGCTTATCGGTATATGGAAGCCCCCATTAACAAGGGGGTCCCCAGATCCCGGCCCCCCCATGTGAATGGGTATCAGGTACATTGTACCCCTACCCATTCACCAAAAAAGTGTCACAAAGTAAAAACCACAATAGACAGTTTTTTACAATTCCTTTATTAAAAAAAAACAAAATTGTCCCGCTGTGCACATCCACCGTCAATCACCCGACAGACCCGAAAAATAAGAAAAAGTAAAAAGCGGCTACCCACCAAATGGGCTGTCTTCGGTTTGACAGCTCTTTGATAGGCAAGGGCCGGCGTGATGTAACTGGATGACCCCCTTCTAAATTTTGGTGTGGAGTTCCCCATTAATTTCATACCAGACCCGAAGGGCCTACATTGCCTGGAGCCAGCAATACATTACAGCCGTGAGCAAGTTTAAATTACATTTTTCCTTTAGAAATGTAATTTTGCTGCGGCACTGTTCTACACATTACACAGATATGCCACTTTACAGGCAGACCAAGGGGACCCCCCAGGCACAATAGTTAAAGGATTGTTTCATTTTTATTGTGTATCATTGATACATCCTGGTCCCCATACATTTTTATGTCAATAACTTACATATAAGCCTTTAAAATGAGCACTTTCATTTTTCATGTTCGTGTCCCTTAGACTTTAAAAGGGTTTGCATATTTGCTAGAACTTTTTGCCAGTACACCGCGTTCTGGTACGAACCAAACCGGGGGGGTGTTTAGCCCATTCCTACTCATTTACTGCTTAAATGTTCAATGCTTGAATGTCCTTAGCCTGGCCATAGGGCCAATTTAGAGTAGAGAACAATATGCCTGACCATATTGCACTGGATAGTAATTGTATGTTAAAAGGACAATGTTATTTATTATTATTATTATTATTATTATACAGGATTTATATAGCACTGACAGTTTGCGCAGCGCTTTACAATATTAGGGCAGACAGTATAATTACAATACAATTCAATACAGGAGGAATCAGAGGGCCGTGCTCATTAGAGCTTACAATCTAAGAGGGAGGGTCAAGTGATACAAAAGCGCAATGATTGTGGGGGATGAGCTGATGAAGAAAATAAAAGTGCACTTGTTAGGTGGAGGCAGGATAGGCTTCCCTGAAGAGAAACGTTTTCAGGGATTGCCTGAAAGTAGACATATTTGGGGACAGTCTGACAGATTGGGGTAGGGGATTCCAGAGGATGGGAGAGGCTTGGCAGAAGTCCTGGAGGCGAGTATGAGAGGAGGTGATGAGGGGGCTGGAGAGCAGGAGGTCTTGGGAGGAACGAAGAGGACGATTAGGTTGGTATTTAGAGACTAGGCTGGTGGTGCAGCTGGGAGCAGAGTTGTGGATGGCTTTGTAACTTATTGTTAGTATTTTGAATTTACTTCGTTGGGCGAGTAGCAGCCAATGTAGGGATATGCAGAGAGGGGTGGCAGACGCTGAGCGGTTTGTAAGGTGGATGAGTCTGGCAGCGGCATTCATGATGGACTGAAGGGGGGATAGTCTATTTAAAGGTAGGCCAGTGAGGAGGGAGTTGCAGTAGTCGAGACGAGAGATGACCAGGGAGTGAATGAGGAGCTTTGTGGTTTCATTGGTTAGGAAATGACGTATTTTAGAGATGTTGCGGGAGTTGAGGCGGCAAGCCTTAGAAAGTGATTGGATGTGGGGCCAAAAGGAGAGTTTAGAATACAGGATAACACCAAGCACCCTGACATGTGGGGATGGGTGGATGGTTGTGCCATTGCTCTTGACAGAGAAGTCAGAGGAAAAGACACGTGGGGGAGGAAATATTATGAGTTTGGTTTTGGACAAGTTGGGTTTGAAGAAGTGGTGGGACATCCAGGCAGATACAGTCAGGTCCATAAATATTGGGACATCAATTCAATTCTAATCTTTTTGGCTCTATACACCACCACAATGGATTTGAAATAAAACAAACAAGATGTGCTTTAACTGCAGACTTTCAGCTTTAATTTGAGGGTATTTACATCCAAATCAGGTGAACGGTTTGTATATGTGCCTCACACTTTTTAAGGGACCAAAAGTAATGGGACAGATTAACAATCATAAATCAAACTTTCACTTTTTAATACTTGGTTGCAAATCCTTTGCGGTCAATTACAGGCCAGGCCTCTACTGCTACTGTCTTCAGTTCCTGCTTGTTCTTGGGGCATTTTCCCTTCAGTTTTGTCTTCAGCAAGTGTAATGCATGCTCAATCAGATTCAGGTCAGGAAGGCCAGATTAGAGTTTGCCAAACAACATCTAAAAAAGCCTTTACAGTTCTGGAACAACATCCTATGGACAGATGAGACCAAGATCAACTTGTACCAGAGTGATGGAAAAAAAAGAGTATGGAGAAGGAAATGAACTGCTCATGATCCAAAGCATACCGCCTCATCAGTGAAGCATGGTGGTGGTAGTGTCATGGCGTGGGCATGTATGGCTGCCAATGGAACTGGTTCTCTTGTATTTATTGATGATGTGACTGCTGACAAAAGCAGCAGGATGAATTCTGAAGTGTTTCGGGCAATATTATCTGCTCATATTCAGCCAAATGCTTCAGAACTCATTGGACAGTGCAGATGGACAATGACCCGAAGCATACTGTGAAAGCAACCACAGAATTTTTTAAGGGAAAGAAATGGAATGTTATGCAATGGCCAAGTCAATCACCCGACCTGGATCTGATTGAGCATGCATTTCACTTGCTGAAGACAAAACTGAAGGGAAAATGTCCCAAGAGCAAGCAGGAACTGAAGACCGTTGCAGTAGAGGCCTGGCAGAGCATCACCAGGGATGAAACCCAGCGTCTGGTGATGTCTATGCGTTCCAAACTTCAGGCTGTAATTGACTGCAAAGGATTTGCAACCAAGTATTAAAAAGTGAAAGTTTGATTTATGATTGTTAATCTGTCCCATTACTTTTGGTCCCTTAAAAAGTGGGAGGCACATATACAAACTGTTGTAATTCCTACACCGTTCATCTGATTTGGATGCAAATACCCTCAAATCAAAGCTGAAAGTCTGCAATTAAAGCACATCTTGTTTATTTTATTTCAAATCCATTGTGGTGGTGTATAGAGCCAAAAAGATTAGAATTTAGTTGATTACCCAATATTTATGGACCTGACTGTATCAGTGGTGAAATACTCCTTTACATAGGTGGTCAGTGGTGAAGTGCTTCCTTAGATAAGTGATCAGTCTAGTGCTCCCTCTTACTTTGGTGGTCAGTGGTAAAGTGCTTTTTACATTTGTGGTCTGTGGAGAAATGCCCCTTACGTTGGTGGCTAGTAAAGAAATGCCCCCCCCTACATTGACGGTCAGTGGAGAAATGCCCCCCTTATATTGGTGGTGAGTGGAGAAATGCCCCACTTACTTTGGTGCTCAGTGGAGAAATGCCTCCCTTACAGTGGTGGTCAGTGAAGAAGAGCTCCCTTATATTGGTGGTTAGGCTCCAGAAAAAGCAATGACATCATCACCCTCAACATACCCTATTAGGCCAGATTCACATATGTGCGAATTGGATGCGGGTTTCCCTGACATGCAAATGTGCCTGGCTCTCAATAGAGCTGGTTCACACAGGTCCGGGGCAGCCACGGTCCACGTTCCAAAAGGGTCCTGTGCATCTTTGGGTCTGGTTCAGGTGCGAATTCAGGCAAAAATTTGGACCTGAATCGGTGAACAGGGACGCACCGGACCCCCTGCTAGGTACTGCGGCCTTAGAGAATAGAAGAGAATCTGTACAAATTGCCAGAATCTTACAATAAATTCATGGAAAACAAGGTGACACAGGGTAGTAGGGTAGAGTTTTCTTTCAAAAAGAAATAAATTACAAATGGACTTATCCAAACAGTGGAGCAATCCCAGCACGAGTACATTTCTTTTTTTTTAGGTCGCCGGTTTACCTAATTTATAACAGGTCTTATTTTTCTCTACAGAGACAGATTGATACTATAATTATTAATCTGCTTTTCTTTCAACTCCCCGGTGACTGATTAAATACTAGTTGGAGGGAATAATAGAACTCCTGATATGTTCCTGTACAGCCCATGTTTAATGAGTTACTGCAGTTAAGGGATGACAGGCAGCAGTGATAACAGAAGTTATCGAATAGGCTGAGCATGGGAATACAAATATGACTTGGATACGCTGCAATGGGCTGGCTGGAAAACATTGCTGATTATATTTTGTTGATGTCAGCCATACAACAAACAAAGATTAGCATACACTGTCACAGATCATATGCCAAATCAACAATGGGCATGCCTGAAATATGCACATTTTTTATATGGTCAGAAAATATAATTTTTGTTCACATATACTTAAAGAGGTTGTAAACTTCCCTTGGTAATTTGTACCTATAGGTAAACCTAGAATAAGGCTTACCTATAGGCACTGTAAATACCTCCTAAGCGTGCGCTGTTTCGGAGATATTTATTGTATACTGTGCCGTTGTCATTGGCGCATGTGCTCTGAAGGAACAGCCACCCGTGTCGTTTCTTCAGGAGTCAGTGCTAAGACCGGCGGCTCCCGTGACGTCACGCGGCTCCAGCCAGTCACACAGCCGGAGTCTGCGGCACCGGAAGAAAGGCAGGCAAAGATTGATGTGGCCTGCAGCTGCGACAGCGCAGGCTTGGTTTGCAGGTTAGTGTCACATAATGTACTATACTAGCACATTATGCCTTTACTTTGCAGGGAAGAAGAAAGGAAGAAAAAACATCAGAGTTTACTTCCTCTTTAAGTGAAAGGTGATTGTACCATATTATTGCATTGTAAGTGTAAAACTTTTGATTTGCTCTACTGAATCAATTTATTATTTTGGGGCAAGCTTCCAGGAGAACTATCCCCTTATTCTAGTCCAGGTAGTACTGATTAACAGGAGTTTAGGGTATGTGCTCTGTTTCAGATGCATTGGGCAGCATTGCAGTGGTTAGCACTTCTACCTGGTATCAGTTTGAATCCCATCCACAGCATTACCTTCCTGGAGTTCTCCCAGTGCTTGCTTTGGCTTCCTCTAGGCATTCTGAATTCCTACCACATTTCAAAGTCATGCTGGTAGGTTAATGACTCCAGTCCAAATTGTCCCTAGTAGGTGTATGTATGGCATTGACATGTGAGGCTTTAACGCATACAATTCTTTTCCCTCCCCCACCCTGTAACTGGCAGTGAAATGAGAAGCAGCAGACTGATAACCTCATCTCTCTGTCACTCTGCTTTCTCCTCCTGTCAGAATGGAGGGCATTGCTAATCCCCTAGGTGAAATACCCACCTTGACACAATCAACAAACACCCAATCAGCGATATCTCTTGCATGTTAACTCAATAAGATATGATACTCAAGTAATATTTTGTATATATTGAATTTAATAATAGTACCCACCCAATCAGTCTGGAGGAGGGAAGTATGGAGGAATTGTGAACTCGATCCCCAATATCCACGCTGACACCATATATACAGTATCTCACAAAAGTGAATGCACCCCTCACATTTTTGTAAATATTTTATTGTGTTAAATTTGGTGTTATCGCTCTCACTCTCTCATACTGGTAACTGGAAGTTCAACATGGCACCTCATGGCAAAGAACTCTCTGAGGATCTGAAAAAAAGAATTGTTGCTCTACATAAAGATGGCCTAGGCTATAAGAAGATTTCCAAGACCCTGAAACTGAGCTGCAGCATGGTGACCAAGACCATACAGCGGTTTAACAGGACAGGTTCCACTCAGAACAGGCCTCGCCATGGTCAACCAAAGAAGTTGATTGCACATGCTCAGCTTCTTATCCAGAGGTTGTCTTTGGGAAATAGATGTATGAGTGCTGCCAGCATTGCTACAGAGGTTAAAGGGGTTGGGGGGTCAGCTCAGACCATACGTCGCACACTGCATCAAATTGGTCTGCATGGCTGTCATCCCAGAAGGAAGCCTTTTTTAAAGATGATGCACAAGAAAGCCCGCAAACAGTTTGCTGAAGACAAGCAGACTAAGGACATGGATTACTGGAACCATGTCCTGTGGTCTGGTGAGACCAAGATAAACTTATTTGGTTCAGTTGGTGTCAAGCGAGTGTGGCGGCAACCAGGTGAGGAGTACAAAGACAAGTGTGTCTTCCCTACAGTCAAGCATGGTGGAGGGATTGTCATGGTCTGGGGCTGCATGAGTACTGCCGACACTGGGGAGCTACAGTTCATTGAGGGAACCATGAATGCCAACTTGTACTGTGACATACTGAAGCAGAGCATGATCCTCAGAGACTGGGCCTCAGGGCAATATTCCAACATGATAACGATCCCAGACACATCCCCAAGATGACCACTGCCTTGCTAAAGAAGCTGAGGGTAAAGGTGATGGACTGGCCAAGCATGTCTCCAGACCTAAACCCTATTGAGCATCTGTGGGGCATCCTCAAACGGAAGGTGGAGGAGCGCAAGGTCTCTAACATCCACCAGCTCCATGATGTCATTTGGACATTTTCACTTAGGGGTGTACTCACTTTTGTTGCCAGTGGTTTAGACAGTAATGGCTGTGTGTGGAGTTATTTTGAGGGGACAGCAAATTTACACTGTTATACAAGCTGTACACTCACTACTTTACATTGTAGCAAAGTGTAATTTCTTCAGTGTTGTCACATGAAAAGATAGAATAAAATATTTACAAAAATGTGAGGGGTGTACTCACTTTTGTGAGATACTGTATATCTTCCACTGATGGACTTCTATACATCACATATACTGCTTGGCTGGATTTCTATCTCCATACTTGGGTTTGGATATTTGTTGACCTACTGAACATACAGGGTTTTACTATGATGCTATTAAGTTTTAAGAATTTTGGAATAACGATTGTTATACATTTTAAACAGATCACCTTATGTTGTGTCTACAAAGTCCGCCATGTTTTCGAGAAGCTAGGGCTCTATTTTCTCTTTTCCTTTCCTGTATATAAAAATAAATTTTATGATATATTAATGGTTACAGGGCTGGGTTATGTTTTTTTTATTATATCTGCCTGGAGTTCAGCTTTAATGATAAAAGGTAGAGCTTTTCTGAAATATTATATTTTTATTAGAATCGATTCATTCATGTAGAGTTACCGATGATCCACTTGAACATTGGATTTTAAATCTGTGTAGATGAACCAAAAAAAAATGTATTCAAGCAACAGTTTGAGAAATTTTTACATTCAAACAGAATAAAGTCTTCAAATAAGCCTTCTATCAATACCAGCGATGAAATATTTATCCCCACTAGACGTTATTTGCTTTATTTGCTGTTCAGCTCAGTCCTCGACGTGCATGCTTCTGTTTAAACTTGCTTCTATTCATTTAAATAATTTATATCACTACTGCTGCCTGCCTGACATGGCTTTGAATTATTGCAAACTGTATAAATGACCTGGAGCTGTTTAAAAATGACTTAAGCTAATTATTTTTTGTTTTCCAACATGCTCGTCATCAGCGCTATCACCGCGTGTTATCTCCCGCTCACATGAAATACGCCCGGGCTCAGCATGGCGAAGCCGAACGCAACTGTGTTTAAATGGGTTTAATGACTCTTTTAGAAATCATGTTTGCGCTACACAGAAGGATAATTCTCTGAAGTGATAAATTGGCTCATATGTCTCAAGAAAGGATGACAATCCACACCTAGGGGGGCTTTTCATTGTTGAAGCACAAGAATAATTATCCCTGCAGCCCTGTCTTATTTAGACAGCTCACTACATGCACAATGGCATCTATATAGTCTCCTCGTTACTTTGCTTTATGTTTATTTATGGGAAAAGTAAGCATGTCCCATGTTCTCATGTTCCCTGCAAATTTAAAGTCAAATGTAATGTTGCATTAAATTGGCTTTAAGCTTGAAAATGATCTCCTGCAAATGGTAGCCTCACTATGGTCCCCCCCCCATCCCTTCAACTTTGTGACCGCATAACGTTTTCAACCCTCACCCACAATGCACCGTGCCATGAGAATGTTGACCACTTCAGCCCCGGAAGGATTTACCAACTTCCCGACTAGGCCATTTTTTGAGATACGGCACTGTGTCACTTTAACTGGCAATTGCGCAATCGTGTGACGTTGTACCCAAACAAAAGTGACATCCTTTTTTTCCCACAAATAGAGCTTTCTTTTGATCACCTCTGCGTTTTTTTATTTTTTTGCACTATAAACAAAAAATGAGGGACAATTTTGAAAAAAAAAAACATTTTTTTTTACTTTCTGCTATAATACATATCCAATAAAAAAAATATAAAAAAACTAATTTATTCATCAGTTTAGACCGATATATATTCTTCTACATATTTTTGGTAAAAAAAAATCACAATAGGCATATATTGATTGGCTTGTGCAAAAGTTATCGCGTCTACCAACTATGGGATAGATTTAGGGACTTTTATTTTATTTTTATTTATTTTTTTACTGGTAATAGCAGCAATCAGCGACATTGCAGCGGACAAATCTGACCCCAAATTACACTTTTTGGGGACCATTCACATTATTACATTCATCAGTGCTATAACAATGCACTGATCAATGTATAAATGACACTGGCAGGGAAAGGGTTAACACTAGGGGGCAATAAAGGGGTTAAGTGTGTTTCCTGGGTGTGTTCTAACTGTAGGGGGGGTGGGCTGACAGGGACATGACAGAGATCGCTGTTCCCGATCACTGGGAACAGAAGATCTCCGACATGTCATCTGGCAGAATGAGGATCTGCCTTGTTTACATAGGCAGATCCCTGTTCTGCCTCTGTATACCGCCATCGTGTCCACCGGACCCGCGGGCACACTCCCAACATACACCTCCCGACGACTGACGTACACCTATGGCGGTTCTCACAGGAGAGCCAACCTACCGCCGTATAACGATGGCGGCTGGTCAGACATGTGCAGTTTGTTTTATTCCGAATTAATATTCGGACAAATTGTCATTATTCTGAGATTCGCTTATATCCAAATACCAAATTACAAAATAAACAAATTTTACCGAATGCTCCATATAACAAAACAAAATTTGTCCGAATTTCGGAAATGTTGACTGGGATTCAAATCTAATTTTACATCAAACTCCAACTAACTAACTGTACACATATTGCTGTGTGTGTTATTAGAGTACCATTCTGAAATAATGCTGTTTTTGTTAAGCCAAAGGTGATTTAAAGAGTCATTGTAATTATTTGATGAAGATTGTTCCTTTGTTTGTTCACTTTGCTACATTCGAATAGAAAAAAAAAAATCTAAAGTTTTCAATTTGACTGATTCAAAATATATCTATTTGAATGTTTCAAATAAAAAAAAAAAATAGGTAAATTTAAAGAAAATTCAAAAACCGAATGAAACTAATTCTGAATACGAATTCCGAGTACAAATTGAAACAATCAACCGAATTTAACAAAACTAAATAACTAGATTAACGAATTGAAACAAAACAATTTTTTTCCCCATGCACATGTCTACTACATGGCATAGATTCAACAAGGCGTTGGAAACATTTCTCTGAGTTTTTGGTCCATATTGACATGATAGCCTCACGCAGTTGCTGCAAATTTGTTGGCCACACATCCAAGATGCAAATCTCCCTTACCACCACATCCCAAAGGTGCTCTATTGGATTGAGATCTTTTGACTGTGGAGGCCATTGGAGTACAGTGACCTCATTGTCATGTAAAAAACCAGTGGTGAGATGATTTGAGCTTTGTAACATGGTGCATTATCCTGCTGGAAGGGGCCATCAGAAGATGGGTACACTGTAGCCATAAAGGGATGGACATGGTCAGCAACAATACTCAGGTAGGCCGTGGCGTTTAAACCATGCTCAATTAAAGGAGTCCAAAGTGTGCAAAGAAAATATCCCCCACACCATTACACCACCAGCCTGAACCATTAATACAAGGCAGGATGGATCCATGCTTTCATTTTGTTTATGCCAAATTCTGACCCTACATTCTGAATGTCACAGCTGAAATCGAGACTCATCAGACATAGCAGCGTTTTTCAAATGTTCTGCAGAGCTGCTCTCTTGAGGGTCGCAAGATAATTCAGTACCCCTCTGGTTCCCTGACTACGTGAGTCCTCTGCCACCTCTGGGTTTACTCATTGTGTTAGTTTCCCTTTAAGTAATAACACAGTAATAGAATACACCAAGTTGAGTTAAATCAGCAATGTTTACTCAAAGGATACGTCAAATGAAGTACTTTGACCCAAACAGGGTAAAATTGGGCACACAGAGTAGTGTGGAGAAACTGGAGAAATGTCAGACACCAGTAAAAATTACTTAATGTCAATTATGATTTTGTAGACTTAACCAATGTATATATATATATATATACTCTTAATGGGAGTGGAGCACAGGAGAGTAGGGGAATAACCACTCTCTACTTCCCACTCACATGAAAACAGCAAAACAGTAGATAAACAAGTATTTGGTGAATGCAACTGTATAAGAAACTTTAGCAAAATAATATATGCTCTCTAAGTGGGTGGGGGTGGGGGGGATTGGTTGCAATCCAATGTCACTTGCTTGACAGTTCAGTTGATCTTCAGCTTTCTGTAGATTAAGTGGCATATACCAAGTATTGGCTGATAGGACAATGAAATCCAAGGAAATGTAGTATAATCAGATATAGCACTCTTTCTGCAGAAGGACAATAAAAGCTTCACAGTGATCACTAACTTGCAAAGCTAAATCTGTGGAACTACAAGTAGCAGGCTGCCTGTGTATAGTGTTCACACTCAAAGTGAATGAATAGGCCTCTCTTAGTATCAGATATGCTAGCAGCTATAAAGAGTAAGGCTGTCTGTGCAGTGTCTGTTAGAATGGGTTTTTACCCGCTCACCACACAGGAATAGGAGATGTAGATGCTGTATACACTGATGATGACGATGATGATTTCTCCAATCTATGGCTCTTAGGACAATTTCCGGCCTCCACCGCCTCACACCGCGGCTCTCCCGAATCTGTCTCCCACGCGGGGCGTATGGAACAGGAACAGGCCCCGATTGTTGCAGGGCATGATACTCAGGCTGTTCGCTGGTGTCCCGCAGGGTATCTGGATTGATGAGTCTGTGAAAGCAGGCCACGACCCGGTCGCTTCCAGCAACAGATTCCCTGCATACAGATCCACGCCGGTCCAGAGAGAGTGCACCAGGCCCAAAGCCTCTGGTCTTATAGTATCTCACATGAGGCACTTCTTCTCCCAGAAACCTCCTCTTCCTCACAGCCTGTTGGTCGGTGTAGTTTCTACCAGATACAGCCAGGGAGCAAGTCCTTGCAAGTAAACTACATCTCCCAGAATGCATCACTCTCTTGTCACTATCAGAGTCACAGATCAGCCAAGCTGGAACAACTGCATTATATTTAATAATAGAAAACGTCCTCTAGTAGCCGGGAATGGGTATACCCAGCTCCTGGCTACATTGCCCCCCCCGCTTAAAGTCTTTGGTCCCCAAGGATGTAGAGATTCTCAACTACCACTAAAGAAAAATATGATAAATCAAACTTAATCAGTATTTAAATTTAACAAATATTGACAAACATCTGGATTCTGCTTGAACCACTTATATACATTCTCAGTTAACTCATTGTCAGGTTTCGGACAGGCCAGGGCAATAGCCGTGTCCCATCCAGTAGTGTCAGAGGCCACATTGAGGTCTGCCTAATTGATGGCAACAGGGTCAGGCATAGAATCTGACCTTTGAATAGTGGGAATCAAACTGTCAGAGTTCTCCCCCAATGTGTCGTAAGTAAGTCTTCTGGGGGTGTCTATGCTTCTTCTTAACTGGACAGGAGAACTTTATTCTGGTTTTGATACAGTACTTCTTTCACACCCAATTGAGGGAGTAGAGCCCCTTATAAGATTCACTTCAGTAGTAGACGTTCTTTCTGGACTTGATACAGGAGTGACTCCCCTCTCCAGGATGGCTAGAGAAGTAATCTGCCTCTCAGGACTTGCTATAGGAGTAAGGTTCGCTCCAGGGCTCGTTACAGGAGTAGGATTCTTTCTAGGACTTATTACTGGAGTCAAGTCTCAATGCAGCTGGACTGGGGATAGAAAGCCCGGGCCTGAGAAGGGTGGGACCACTTTCATCAATAATATCAGAGTCTAATCCTTCTCTATCATTCTCTACTTCTTTCAACAATGATGCTTCCTTTTCGGGGTCACTGGCGGGTCTCACCCCAGGTAGGCATTCATCATTGAAACTAATCAGATTCCCTTGTTCAAAGCTTGGAACTGGCTGAGTACTCCCACTTGAAGGAGCATCTTTCCCTCTAGTTAATGGTGGAGCTTTCCCCTTCTGACCAGGGGAGCTTTGTGGTCTTCTCACTTCTCTCATTGGTGTTTGTCTTCTGAACCAAGGTCTGACTTCCGTTACAGGGATAGCAACTGGGGCCCACAACTTAGAGGGTACTATCTCTTCATCCTCACTGTCATCTTGAACCAGCACAGCAGGCCGAGCAGGACGTTTCCGGCGGGATCGTGGGGGGACCTGGATCCAAAGGAGGTGTAGAAGAACAAGGAGGTACCCGAACTGCATCTGACAAAGGGAGTAGATGATCACGATGCCACATCTTGAGGGGTCCCGTATTCCCTTTGGGCTTGATCGGGTAAACTGGCAATCCTGGAAGCTGTTTACAGATGATATAAGGTTGAGGCCTCCAGCAGTCAGGTAATTTGTGCTTGCCCGGTACACCTAAGTTCTTCAATAACACTCTATCCCCTGGTTGTAGATCTTGCACCTTCACCTTGAGATCAAAATTATTTTTGTTCCTCAATTCCTGGGTAGTAACATGCTGTATAACCTTCTCATAAGCTTGCTTTAGGTTCTTCCGTAATCTCGTAAGCTTGCTTTAGGTTCTTCTACAATCAATCCACATAACACTTGTGGGAAGTCAAAGAGGTATCATCAGCAGATGTTCCGAAAACCAGATCAATTGGAAGTCTAGCTTTTCGTCCAAACATAAGGCGATATCGTGAGTATCCAGTTGCAGCACCTACGGTACCATTATAAGCGTGTACCATAGTAGCGATATGGTTTCCCCAGTGTTGTTCCTTCTCAGTGGGTAAGGTCCCCAACATACTCAGCAAAGTCCTGTTGAATCTCACAGGCTGAGGATCCCCTTGTGGGTGATAGGGTGTAGTCCGAGACTTTTTGATACCCAACAACTTGCACAGCTGATGTATGAGCCGACTTTCAAAATCTCTCCCTTGATCAGAATGGATTCGGACAAGCAACCCATAATGAATGAACAATTTCTCCACAAGTACCTTCGCCACAGTAGTTACTTGCTGATATTTCATTGGATAAGCCCAAGCATATCGGGTAAAATGATCAGTCACTCACCACCAAGATATTGCCTCTTTCACCTGTTTCTGGTTCCAGGCACAGGAAGTCAATGCATACCAACTCCATGGGACCCTGACTCTGCATATGCTCCATGGGAGCAGCTCGAACTGGGAGAGTTTTTCTCTGAATGCAAGGCAGGCAGGAATGACAATAGCTCTCTCTCGCTTCTCATATATGGTCAATAAAACCTATCTCTGACTAGGCCAAAAGTCCTCTCTATGCCCAAATGTCCATGTTCATCATACAGAGACACCAGGACTGATGTGCAATGTTTTTCCGGAAGGAATAGTTGTCAGGTTTCCTCAAACTCTTCACCAGAGCCTCTTCTGTATAGCAGACCATCTCTCAACTGTAACCGACTCCATTCTCGATGCAGTATCGTAGCATGGACTATCGAGCTCTTCAATAGCAAAGTTGAATCTTGTTGGACCAAGGCCTTAAGAGCTACATGACATAGAGCATTCTGCCCATGGTCAGTCTTGATCTCCTTCTTTGTTAATCAAGGAAGACCCTCACTTCTTACTTGAGTCAGTCCACAATAAGACTGAGGTACTCCAGCTGGAGGAACCCCTATGGACTCCGCTCCTACAGTCCCCCTCAGGCGTTGAACCAGACCTTTGCATAGAGCTTGTACTCCTTAAGTAGGCACGAAGGTCCAATCTGTGTGCTGGGTAACTCTTCTCAGACGGAATAAGGCTTTGGCTCACATAAGCCACTGGCCTGAGCTTGCCATCATGCTCTTGATAAAGTACTCCTTCCTGACCGTCTCTGCTAGCATCCACATGAAGCTGGTAGGGTTTGGATGGATCCGCATATGCTAAGACCGGGGCTCAGTGAGACTTTTTTCAACTGCTTATAAGATCTTCACATGAATGAGTCCACTGATCTTTAATGGACTCCTTCTTTTCTCTCCTGCCACACTTCTTTTCTTTCATCTTCCCTTTTTCCTCCCCTGAAGCCACCTGGAGTAATTCCCTGAGGGGCCTGGCAATCTTGGCAAAGTTGGCCACAAATCTTTGGTAATATGAACAAAAACCCAGAAAGGATCTCAGTTCTGTCACCGACTCAGGTCTAGGCCATGCAGTGACCGCCTCCAGCTTCTTTGGGTCAGTGGCCACCCCCTTAGCTAAAACCACATGTCCCAAATAAGTAACCAAAGTACGATAAAACTGACACTTGTCCAGGGATAACTTAAGCCCGTCTTCATGTAATCTTTCCAACACCTTCTCCAGTCATGCCTCATGCTCTTCCAGTGTTCTTCCAAACACTATGATGTCACCCAGATACACCAGGACTTCAATCAAGTTCATATCCCCCAATGTCCTCTCCATCAACCGTCGGAAAGTGGCCGGCACTCCTGACAGTCCCTGTGGCATCCGATTAAACTCAAAGAAACAAAGGGGGCAGATGAAAGCAGTCTATTCTTTGTCTTCCGCATGCATCGGTATCCACTTTTCAGATCCAGCACACTAAACCACTTGGCCCCAGCAAGACACTGACGGGCATCCTTAATCCGTGGAGTGGTATATTAATCCGGGACAGTTCGTCGATTAAGGGTTTGATAGTCTATACACATACATAGTGTTCCGTTCTTCTTCTGAACCACCACGATGGGTGAAGCATAGGGACTTCGAGATTCTTGAATCACTCCAGATTTCTTCTGCTCGGCCAATTGCTCTCTCAAATCTTCCAAGTCACTGAGTGGAATCCTCCAAGCTCTCTCCCGCAAGGGTTTATCTTCCTGTAGACGTATTCGAAGCTGGGCACTCTTGGCACATCACACATCAAAATCGTTACTAGAAAAATCTCCCATTGATCCAACTGTGATTTCATCCTTCTCCTCCAGTAAGGGGGTAAGAAAGCAGCACACTCTTCCAACCCCTTCTGTAACCTGCGGCACTCCCGTCCCTCCTCTACATCTTCCAGAGGCACTGGGGTAGCTGCACTCACCTGCCCTACTGGCATTTGTGTTCTCAATACCACAGGATGATCAGTGACATTCTGAAGGCTGATAGGCACCTTCTTCTTGCTTCGCAACAGAGCTTTAGTAGAAACCAATTCTGGAACCATTGCTATCCCAGCTGCTTCAGTTTGTGCATCCGTCTCAAGCACAACAAAGGGCCCTGGATGATCCCAAGTAAGTTTCATGGTGGCCTTCAGACAAGAAACCTCTCCTGGCTTGAGCACTTTCTCTTTCATGTCCAGCTTCCATATCCACCCCACTCCATTGGCAGGAGCTTTCTTCTCTTCAATCACTTTCTGGCAGGCCTGATATAGCCGATGGTGAATTTCAATTGGCACAGACCCATCTTCTCATATCACTTTTTCCAACAATCTTCTCACCAGATCTGTGTTTGTTCCAATCAGCATGGAATTCTGTTCAGCACCTGGAGGCCTAGGGCACACCACGGCTAGGGTATCAAATGTCTCAACTTTCCCTGTCACTGCCGGTCCAAAGGAAATCCTTATGGGAATGTATCCATAGTATAGAAACTTGTCAGTCCCGATTCCTCAAATCTCTAACTCTTCAACTTTGTTCAGAGGAATATGCTTTATGTACTGATCATAGAAATCTTGGTAAAGTGACTTGGGCTCCTGTGTCCAAAAGAGCTTGAGTATAGACACCTTCTTCTTGCACAGACACAATAGGGAATGGCCCCACTAACTTTTCAGGTAGCTTATCCACTTTGAAAGGATCTAACTATAACCCTGGGTGGTGAACAAGCATTGACTCCCTGCACCCGACCCTCAGACCCCGGTGACAGGTTAGTTGGTTTAGGGGATTTCTCCCCCTTCTTCTTGCCTTTCTTTGCACTCTGTTTGCCTTTCTCTTGATTCTTGGAGCTCTGTTCCTTCTTTGGGCTCACAGTTGGCTCCTTCTCTGAGAGTCTCTGAAGTGTCCCGCCTTCTGAGTGGATAGCAGCTGCTGTAATGCTTTCAGTTACTCAGCCATGAAGTTGAATTTTCCATCCCTTTATGGACACTGTCTTCCAAAATGCCCATGCTCCCCACACTTAAAGCACTTTCGGGGATCAGCTTTATCCAACTGGGTGGTAACTTGAGCTTCCATCACCCACAACAATGTCTGTTGTAGTTGGTCTTGTACCTGAGCTACTTGAGTGAACAATTTGACTGGGGATTCCTCAGGAGCTGGTGAAGCCACAGGGGCCTTAGTACTCTCCCCCCACTGTGACTCTTCTTCACTGTCCACTTGGGGTGGTATTGATCCCATCTCGTGATCCTTGATTCTTTTCATCCAGCAGAGCTTCTTCCTCCCTAACCAAATTCATCAATTCAGGGTAGGTTGGTGCAATCTGTGCCCCTTTCAACCGCAGGGAAAACACAATTGGGTGGTTAGGTCTTGCTCCTTGCAGAATTCACCCCAGCCTGATTTTATCAGCTTCTTTTGGGTCGATCCCTTTCTTCAAGATAATTTGATGTAGAACACAATCCACCCTAACACCATAGGCAAACAGCTTCTCTCCTCTGTACTGGTGCATGTGCTCGAATTTGTACATCAAATCTGGAACCTTCTCCATCCTGCCATAAACTGCACACAAAGCTTCAAGGTAGTCCATGGCTACACACTCAGGCTTTCCTCTCCTCAGGCTCAGGATAACATCTTCTCAAGCTCTCAATTATTCTCTGTCTTTTCACTGCCTCCGGCACATTCCAGTCTTCTACAGCTTGAATGGCTTGATCCATCCAGCTTTCAAATTCTTCCTCACCTTCTGGGGTTGGGGTGCTACCTGAGAAAAACTTAAGTTTCCTGTAACCCTGATTGGCTGTAACATTGTTGCTCTTGATTAAGCTCTCTACCAGCCGGCTCATATCCATATAGAAAGAAGCTGGAAACATCCCATTGTTAATGGCATTAGCTTCGTCTTCTGCATCAGGACTCACAGAACCACATTGAGATTGCTCTTGTTCAAGATTTCCTTCTGTCTGTAAAGGTATCACGTGAGCTTCTAACCCTTCAGCTAAGCTCACAGTCTCTTTTCTAAATCCGGCTGGAACACTCTCTCGCCACTCAATTAGGGCATAGGTGTAATCTTCCCCAAATTCAGACTTCACATCCACAACATAGGATACTTGCTCTGAGAAGGCTTTTTTCATCAGCTGCCGTACGTCTCTTTCAGACCACCCAATTCCAGGCAGCTTCACCACCCTAGCCAATTCCAAATGACTCCCTTCTTCCTGCACACAGCTGATAGCAATAGCAAAGTCCATCTTCCCCTTCTCTCCGGGTGGTTCCTCGGACTTACTGGGGCTTACCATGAGGGGTATCCCGGACGAGCCCCCAAATGTAGAGCTGTCCTCTTGAGGGTCGCAAGATAATTCAATATGGTTTTCCTGACTTTGTGAGTCCTCTGCCACCTCTGACACACTGTGTTTACTCATTGTGTTAGTTTCCCTTTAAGTAATAACACAGTAATAGAATACACCAAGTTGAGTTAAATCAGCAATGTTTACTCAAAGGATATGTCAAATGAAGAAAGTTGACCCAACAGGCCAAAATTAGGCACACAGAGTAGTTTTCACAACTGGATAAATGTCACACACCAGTAAAAAATACTTAATGTCAATTATGATTTAGCAGTCTTAACCAATGTACTGTATATATATCTACTGTGCATGGGAGTGGGGCACAGGAGAGTAGGGGAATGACTCCTGCAAATGTCAGACCACTCTTTAATGCTCACTCACATGAAAACAGCAAGACAGTAGATAAATAGGTATAACACAAGGAATAGCAGATATAGCAATATTCAACCTTCTCTGGGAGAGAGAGAGTTCTTTGGTGAATGCAACTGTATAAGAAACTTTAGCAAAGTAATAGTAGAATATGCTCCCTAAGTGGGGGGGGGGGTGAGGATTGGTTGCAATCCAATGTCACTTGCTTGATAGTTTAGTTGAGCTTGCTTTCTGTAGATTCTGTAGATTAAGTGGCATACACCAAGTATTGGCTGATAGGACAATGCAAATTCAAGGAAATGTAGTATAATCAGGTATAGCACTCTTTCTGCAGGACAATGAAAGCTTCATAGAGATCACTGACTTGCAAAGTTAAATCTGTGGAACTACAAGTAGCAAGCTGCCTGTGTATAGTGTCCACACTCAAAGTGAATGAATAGGCCTCTCTTAGTATCAGATATGCTAGCAGGTATAAAAAGAAAGGCTGTCTGTGCACAGTGTCTGTTAGGATGGGGTTTCACCCGCTCACCTCACAAGAACAGGAGATGTAGATGTTGTATACACCGATGATGATGATCTCTCCAAGCTATGGCTCTTAGGACGATTTCCGGCCTCCACCGCCACACACCGCAGCTCTCCTGGATCTGTCACCTACGCAGGGTGTATGGAACAGGAACAGGTCCAGATTGTTGCAGGATACTGAAGCTGTTCTCTGGTGTCCCGCAGGGTATCTGGATTTATGAATCTGTGAAAGCAGGCCATGACTAGGTCGCTTCCAGCAACAGATTCCCTGCATACAGATCCACGCCGGTCCAGAGAGAGCGCGCCAGGCCAAAAGCCTCTATTCTTATAGTCTCTCCCACGAGGCACTTCTTCTCCCAGAAACCTCTTCTTCCCCACAGCCTGTTGGTAGGTGTAGTTTTTCCCAGGTACAGCCAAGTAAACTACAACTCCCAGGATGCATCACTGTCTTGTCACTATCAGATTCACAGATCAGACAAGCTGGAAGACTAGGGAAACCAACTGCATTGTGTTTAATAGCAGAAAACATCCTCTAGTTGTCTGGAATGTGTATACCCAGCTCCTGGCTACGCTCCCATTGTCTAACTTTGGTGAGTGTGCGAATGTTTACCTCGGTTTCCTGTTATTAACTGACAGGAGTGTGGTCTTCAGCTGCTGTAGCCTTCAAGGTTTAATGTGTTGTGCACTCAGAGATGGTATTCTGCATTCCTTGGTTGTAATGAGTGGTTATTTGAGTTACTGTTGCCTTTCTATCATCTCAAACCAGTCTGCCCATTCTCCTCTGACCTGTAACATCAACAAGGCATTTTCGTCCACACAACTGCCGCTCACTGGATATTTTCTCTTTTTCGGACCATATTCAGACCAGCCCGTCTGGCACCAACAACCATGCCACATTAAAAGTCACTTAAATCCCCTTTCTTCCCCACTTTGATGTTCAGTTTGAACTTCAGCAAGTTGTCTTCACCATGTCTAGATGCCTAAATGCATTGAGTTGATACCATGTGATTGG
Source organism: Glandirana rugosa (assembly GCA_018402905.1). NCBI lineage: Eukaryota > Metazoa > Chordata > Amphibia > Anura > Ranidae > Glandirana > Glandirana rugosa. Next base: position 511,537 of record BLSH010218413.1, read on the forward strand.
CTGATTATCAATTTGTGCTTTCAGGCAATTGAACAGGTATACCTAATAAAGTGGCTAGTGATTATATATGGGCACTGTTCTGTGCCTCAAGAACAACCTCAGCCCCTTTGACACACCTGTTTGAATGAAAGTTAGTGCAAGCACATGAATATAGATACCTTTAACGTGTGACTTAGCACCAGGAAATAGACACAAGACAGCTTTGTGGCAAATTAACTCAATGTATTGGTACAGGTTAAAATAAATGGTGGTTTGAGCATAAATGAGGAAAGATTTTGACACAGTCTGTTAAACAATGTGCTCTCTAAGCCAAAGTGACGGGTGTCGGCAGGAGGCAGAAAAAGAGCAGTACACTGATTTTTCCAGTGAAGTGCTGTGCAGGGGAGGGGGGTGTCAGCACAAGTCTTGGTCATTGGAGAAGACCCAGGCTGTGCTTCTAGCACAGCTGGAAAACTGACAATGCTGGGGTAGATGTGCACTCACGCTTAACATAGTCAGTTTGAAGTAAGAAAGCAGGGCGACTGGCAGGATCACCAAAAATTTCACAAAAAAGAAACACTGCAAAGAGAACAGGATACTTTTTAATTCAAGCACATGGTACAACATACACATATCAGCAATATGAAATGTTGGGGTAACATAGACTTTAAATTTGGTGCGGGCTATCTAAGTTTGAATGACGCCTGGTCACAAAAACATTAAAGGGACTATAATGATTTTATTCCCTTTTTTAGTTTTTCTTTGTTTTTGATTTGAATGGTTGTTTCATAGCTGTATACATATTCTAGATGTATATAGTATATATTCATCTTGGGTATATGCACTGGATAGAAAAAGTCTACACACCCCTGTTAAAATGTCAGGTTTCTGTGATGTAAAAAAAATGAGAGGTAGATAAATAATTTCAGAATTTTTCCACCTTTAATGTGACCTATAAACTGTACAACAGAAATCCTTTAGCTTCAGGGAAGTAAAAATAAAAAACACAAATAATATGGTTGCATAAGTGTGCACACCCTTAAAGAATACTTTGTTGAAGTACCTTTTGATTTTATTACAGTACTCAGTCTTTTTGAGTCTATCAGCATGGCACATCTTGACTTGGCAATATTTCCCCACTCTTCTTTGCAAAAACACTCCAAATCTGTCAGATTATGAGGGCATCTCCTGTGCACAGCACTCTTCAGATCACCCCACAAATTTTCAATCGGAATCAGGTCTGGGTGGGCCATTCCAAAACTTGAATCCTCTTCTGAGGAAGCCATTTCTTTGTTGATTTGGATGTATGCTTTGGGTTGTTGTCATGCTGAAAGATGACGTTCCTCTTCATGTTCAGCTTTCTAGCAGAAGCCTGAAGGTTTTGTGCCAATATTGACTGGTATTTGCAAACGTTCATAATTCCCTCTACCTTGACTAAGGCCCCTGTTCAAGCTGAAAAAAACAGCCCCAAAGCATGATGCTGCCACCACCATGCTTCACTATGGGTATGGTGTTCTTTTGGTGATGTGCAGTGTTGTTTTTTTTGCGTCAAACATATCTTTTGGCATTATGGCCAAAAAGTTCAACCTTGGTTTCATCAGACCAGAACACATTTTCCCACATGCTTTTGGCAGACTTCAGATGTGTTTTCGCTAAATTTAGCCGTATGTATTTTACAAATATACAAAGGTTTCCCAAAGCACTTTGGGTTATCTAAAGAGACTGATCAAAAGAGTAGTATGTAACTATGTGCCTCCATGTTATGGACAATAGGAGGAGGTCAGAGTCCTATAATCATATCTTGCTTCTGTTCTGATGCAGTACAATGAATGAGAATTGTCAACCTGGAATGAAAATGGTGAAAACCTGAAAAAAAATATATATATATATAAATGTATTTTACAAATATACATTGCCACATAAAAATGGTTTCCCAAAGCACTTAGGGTTATCTAAAGAGACTGATCAAAAGAGTAACATGTAACTATGTGCCTCCATGTTATGGACAATAGGAGGAGGTCAGAGTCCTATAATTATATCTTGCTTCTGTTCTGATGCAGTACAATGAATGAGAGTTGTCAACCTGGAATGAAAATGGTGAAAACCTGAATATATATATATATATATATATATATATATATATATATATATATATATATAAATGAATGCAGCCACATCTAAGGACTAGAAAGCTGCAATATGTTAAATTTTTTTTACATAGTCCGTGAGCACTAGGGGCTAGAACATTTTACAAACCATTGACAATGTTGTCTCTTAATAAATCATGAGTACCAATAGAGTTAATAATGTTACTGTTCAGACGGGACCGTGTCGGTCTCTGCCTTGCCGCCTGTGTTACACATAGCCTGAGTTGCCACACACAAAAATAAAGTCCAAAGTTCTCGTTCAAGATAATTTATTAACTCTAATTGTTAGAGGGCAATCAATAGTTGGCGATCACACAGCTGTTTCATATAAAATCACCATGCTCATACTTTGATAGATCAAAATCAACATATTATCAAGCTGTTGTTTTCATTAGAGCAATAGGTTTTGGCTGCTTGGTGGCAAATATTAACTTGAGATAAAAAAAAAAAAAAAAAAAATGTCTGATGAATAAAAGTTGTTCATTGAAGGTTTGCAGAGCAAAGTTTATACCAAAGTGCAAAGTTCATATCTTAGAGTTTATTGATGGGGAGTCCAAACTCTTGTTATGTATAAAGTTTTTACTGTTGTGCAAGAGTGGATAGTTTATTTCCTTCCTTCCTTCCTTCCTCCCTTCCAAAACTTAAAGGGCTTCCTCAGGATCCAAGTTTCAATATCAACAAATCTAAATACTAATAAACAACATAAACAATGAATAAAAAAATGTAAAAAATGTAAAAAAAAATATCTTTAAGCCTAAACAATATTTATCAAAATATATTCAAGTGTTATTATTATTAGAATATCACTGAAAATAACCATGTCTTATAAGAAAAAAAAACTCTAAAACAATATGGAGGACATTAGAGAGTCAGCAGAATGAAGGAAGTTGAGGCAAACAAGGAGGAGAGGAGGACTGTATGTATCACCATAAAAAGTTGTATAAAATACCTCAGATCTAGATTACCAAATGTGACCGATCCACCACGCTTTATAGGGCCACAAATACACAGGAGATATACTGTATGTACACCAATATGTCCATGCTTATTAAAACCAAAAGAGAAATCGCCACTATATAAACATAATCTCATTTTTTTTTTTTTTAAAGAGACATGGTAATTTTCAGTGATATTCTAATAATAGTAAGACTTGAATATATTTTGATAAGTATTGTTTAGGCTTATATATATTTTTTGTACATTGGGAACCGTGGGAAATGCCGTCTACTGATGCATGCTTTGGCCAATCACACCACGCTCTGCTGTGAGAGCCATGATTGGCTAAAAGGCAGGATGCCTTTGGCCAATCATGGCTCAGGGGTCTCAGTCCACGCCCCACACTATATAAGGCTGCTTGAACAACGGCTGTGTGTACTGTGTTAGTGTGGAGACTGGACACTGATGTTGATCTAGATTGGCTAGTTTAGTTAGTGGTGTCCGTATAGGCAATGTAGTATATAGATACAGTTTAGAGAGTATATACAGGCAGTGCAGGCAGTGAAATATATAGATCTAGTGCAGAGTATATACAGTCAGTGGAGGCAGTGTAGTATATAGATCTAGTGTAGCCTATATACAATCAGTGCAGGCAGTGTAAAAATATATATGTACCATATATAGTATATATTTATATATATATATATATATATATATATATATTATGCTGAATTCAGTGTAGACTATATATATATCTCATTCAGTGTATAGAGTCCGTTCAGGTCAAAATTTGCTCTTATCAGAAAAGAGGACTTTGGACCACTGATTTACAGACCAGGTCTGTTTTTCTTTAGCCCAGGTAAGACACTTCTGACGTTGTTTGTTGTTCAGGAGCGGCTTGACAAGAGGAATACAACATTTGAAGCCCATGTCCAGGATCCGTCTGTGTGTGGTGGCTCTTGATGCACTGACTCCAGCCTCAGTCCACTCCTTGTGAAAGTCTCCAACACCTTTGAATGGCCTTTTCCTGACAATCCTCTCCAGGCTGCGGTCATCCCTGCTGCTTGTGCACCTTTTCCTTCCACACTTTTCCCTTCCACATAACTTTCTATTAATGTGCTTTGATACAGCACTTCGGGAACATCCAACTTCTTTTGCAATTACCTTTTGGGGCTTTCCCTCCTTATGGAGGGTGTCAATTATGGTTTTCTGCACAACTGTCAGGTCAGCAGTCTTTCCCATGATTGTGATTCCTACTGAACCAGACTGAGAGACCATTTAAAGGCTCAGGAACCCTTTACAGGTGTTATGGCTTAATTAGATTATTAGAGTGGGACACTTTGAGCCTAGAATATTGCACCTTTTCACAATATTCTAATTTTCTGAGATTGTGGATTTGGGGTTTTCATGAGCTGTAAGCCATAATCATCAGAATTATGACAAATCACGGCTTGAACTATCTTGCTTTGCATGTAATGAGTCTATCTCATATATTAGTTTCAAGTTGCATTACTGAAATAAATGAACTTTTGCACGATATTCTAATTTTTCAAGCATCACCTATATATATATATAATACGCTGCATTCAGTGTAGACTGTATACAATTGTGCCCATAAGTATACCCTGGCAGAATTTATGATTTCTTGGCCATTTTCAGAGAATATGAATGCTAGCACAAAAACTTTTCTTTCACTCATGGTTAGTGTTTGGCTGAAACCATTTATTATCAATCAACTGTGTTTACCCTTATTGAATCATAATGACAACAGAAACTACCCAAATGACCCTGTTAAAACGTTTACATACCCCAGTTCTTAATACCGTGTATTGCCCCCTTTAACATGAATGACAGCTTGAAGTCTTTTGTGGTATTTGTGGATGAGGCTCTTTATGTTCTCAGATGGTAAAGCTGCCCATTCCTCTTGGCAAAAAGCCTCCAGTTCCTGGATATTCTTGGGCTGTTTTGCATGTACTACACTTTTGAGATCTCCCCAGAGTGGCTCAATGATATTGAAGTAAAGAGACTGAGATGGCCACTTCAGAACCTTCACTTTATTCTGCTGTAGCCAATGACAGGTCGACTTGGCCTTGTGTTTTGGATCATTGTCATGTTGGAATATTCAAGTACGTCCCATGCGCAGCTTCCTGACTGATGAATGAAATGTTCCTCCAGTATTTTTTTAATAACATACTGCATTCATCTTGCCATAAATTTTGACCACATTTCCTGTGCCTTTGCAGCTCACACATCCCCAAAACATCAGCGATCCACCTCCGTGTTTCACAGGCCTTGTTGACTCCTCTCCAAATGTAACGTTTATGGTTATGGCCAAAAAGCTCAGTTTTGGTCTCATCACTCCAAATGACTTTGTGCCAGAAGACTTGAGACTTGTCTCTGTGCTGTTTGGCATATTGTAAGCGGGATATTTTGTGGCATTTGTGTAGTAATGGCTTTCTTCTGGCGACTCGTCCATCTTTCTTCAAGTGCCTCCTTATTGTACATCTTGAAACAGCCACACCACATGTTTTCAGGGAGTCCTGTATTTCACATTGCAGTTATTTGTGGGTTTTTCTTTGCATCCCAAACAATTTTCCTGGCAGTTGTGGCTGAAATTTTAGTTGGTCTACCTGACCGTGGTTTGGTTTCAACAGAACCCCTCGTTTTCCACTTCTTGATTAGAGTTTGAACACTGCTGATTGGCATTCTCAATTGCTTGGATATCTTTTTATATCCCTTTCCTGTTTTATACAGTTCAATTACTTTTTACCGCAGATCCTTTGACAATTCTTTTGTTTTCTCCATGACTCAGAATCCAGAAACGTCAGTGCAGCCCTGGATAAAGGATGCAAGAGTCTGTCAGGAGTCCAGAAACTCATTGACCTGTTATACACACACACTAATTACAATCAAACAGATCACAAGTGAGGATGGTTATCTGCCATTCAAACCCCTTTGTGTGCATGTTATCAGGCCAAAATCATCAGGGTATGTAAACTTTTGATCAGGGTCATTTAGGTCGTTTCTGTTGTCATTAGGATTTAAAAAGAGTAAACACAGTTGATTGATAATAAATGGCTTCAGCCAAACGCTAACCATGAGTGAAAGAAATGTTTTTGTGTTATCATTCTTATTCTATGAAAAATGGCCAAAAAATCATAAATTCTGCCAGGGTATATAAACTTATGAGAACAACTGTATACAGCTCATTCAGTGTATAGTATATAAAGTCCATTCAGGCAGTGTAAGAATATATATATACACACACAGTATATATATATATATATATATAATATGCTGCATTCAGTGTAGACTATATACACAGTGCATGCGGCGGTGTACAGTATATAATACAGTTTAGTGCGTTGCTGAAAAATAATCCCCATCATGTCCGGAAGGCCACCAAGGAGAGGCAGACACTTCCAGGCCACTAAAAGAGGGAAAGCAGCCTCTGTGTCTACAGTGAAAAGTGGTGGTGGCGGACATGGTGCATCCTCTGCAGGCTGGTCACGCTTGTCCTTTTTTTCTGCTGTTGGCCGTGTTATTGAGCCATAACATGCAGAAGAGTTGGTGGAGTGGATAACTTAGCCGTCCTCATCCTCCTCATCCTCTGCCACCCAGGCTCATACTAGTTTGTCTTCCAACGCAGCTGCCAAAGGGGTCTATTCCACCCGCTCCTTGTCCACAGTTATTCCTTCCATATCCCCACTATCATGCACAGAGGAGTCACCAGAATTATTGGACCATAGTGTCGGTTATATGCTGGTAGAGGATGTGCAGCAATTTGAAGGCTCCGATATTGTTTGTCAGGTTGAGGAAGGGAGAAACGTGAGTCTAGAGGGAGGGGGTACCACAGAAGGACAAGAAACTAGCAGTCATTTTCCCCCAGCTGCAGCAAACTGTCAAGTTTGCCCCAGTGATGAGGAGGGAGGGGATGATGAGGACACTAACTATACTTGGGTGCCTGAGAGAAGAGAGGAGGAAAGTGAGGAGGAGGAGGCACAACTCCAATGAGGCAGGATGTCCTCCAGGGGCCAGCTTAAGGGCAGCCATCCTATTACATCACACCACAGAGCTCCACAGGTGCAGGGCACTGTTGACTCCCCGCTGACTTCCAAAACTTCAATGGTGTAGGCTTTTTTCAACACTTGTGCAGTAGATTGAACCACTGCTGTTTACAATCTATGTCTGAAGCAGATCAAGCGCGGCCAGAACAACCTTGAGCATTACATGCTTGACAAGACATATGATAACCTGTCATGCAGTCTGTTGGCAACAGCACCTCAAAGACCCACATCATAAAACAAGGCGGACTTCTCCTTGCTCCTCATCTGTGACCTCAACCCCTACCATACCTCCAGTACTTTCAAAAGCCTGCACTGAGAGGAATGAAGGTCTAGCAATAGGTGCCACAAGTACTTGCAGCCAATCTGCTAGCAGTACACCACTAGCAGGCAAAATTCCCTACCCCAGTTGCTGAACCATAAACAAAAATACTGTCTCAGCCATCTACATTTAAATCTAGCTTGGCCACATTGCTAGCACTCCAACTGATGCCTTTCCAGCTGGTACCTCTTTTGTGAATTTGTGGAATGTGCTGCACCACAGTGGCAGGTTCCAAAAAGACATTTCTTTTCACGTAAGGCCATTCCAGCACTCTACTGTCATGTGGAAGGCAATGTTTTGGTCTCCTTGGACAAGGCGGTCAGCAACAAAGTTCATATTACCGCTGACTCATGGTCCAGCAGACATGGTCAGGGACGTTACCTTTCCTTCACGGCGCACTGGGTAACTCTGCTGGCAGCTGGGAAGGATGCAGGATGGGATTCAGTGTTGGAGCTAGTTCCACCACCACGCAGGCCTCCAAAAAAATGGTGCTGTTTCTGCCACATCTGCTTCCTCCACTCCCCCCTCTTCTTCTTCCTCTGTGGCCTCTTCTGCAGCAGTGTCCTCTGAACTAGCAGTGCTTGCACAGCATTCTAGGGGCTACGCAAGCAGTCAGGCAAAAAGATGCCATGTGATGCCTGAGTTGGTCTGCCTAGGGCACAGGAGCAACACAGGGGCCGAGATTCTGTCAGCTCTGCGGGGACAGGCTCAGAGGTGGTTGACGCCACGGCAGCTTGAACCTAAGAGTGGTTGTATGCGACAATAGTTCCAACCCTCTCTCTGCCCTCTGACAGGGACACTTCACACATGTTTCATGCTTGGCACATGTCCAGAATTTGGTCGTGCAGCATTTCTTGACCAGGCACCCAGGCTTACCAGATATTCTGAGGCAGGCCAGAAAAGTCTGTGGTCATTTCCTCCGGTCATACAATGCCAGTGCTCGGCTGACTGACATTCAGCAGGAATTGAACCTGTCCACCAACCGCCTCATTTGTGACATGCCCACCAGGTGAAACTCAACATTGGCAATGTTGCAGCAGCTGCACGCACAGCTTGGGCCATCAACAAGTTCCTCTGTGAGCATGGCACCAGGACAGGCTCAGGGGAGCTTGTTTGTTTTTTTGCCACACCAGTGGCTACTGATCACGGATGCATGCACTGTCCTGTCACCATTTGAGGAGGCCACAAGGATGGTGAGCAGAGACAATGCATGCATCAGTGACACTATCCCTCTAGTCCTGCTGGAGCACACGCTTCATGGAATCATGGACAGGGCACTTGAGGCAGAACAGAGGGGGGAAGAGTTGGACTTCCTTTCCTCTCAAAGCCCCTTTTATGCAGATAGCATTCCTGCAGGGCCACCAAACACACAGGAAGAAGAGGTGGAGGAGGAGGTGGAGGATTGTGTGAGCATGGATGTAGAGGATAACATACAGCAGTCTTCAGGGTATGGCTTTTAGTCCCCAGAAACCCAAGGAGTTGTACATGGCTGGAAGGAAGTAGTTCCCAACAATGTCATCCTCAGGGACCCAGAGGACTCTCATGTCTGCTCATACTTACACTGCATGGCCTCCCTGATTCTGCAAAGCCTGCGGAAAGACCCCAGGGTTCGTGGTATCAAGGACAGGGATCAATCCTGGCTGGCAACCCTTCTTGATCTACATTACAAGGGTAAAGTTGCAGAGCTCATCCTGCCTTCACAGAGGATGAAACATCTTCAAGATAGCTTGAAGAAAAGTTTGTGCAACGCCTTTCCAGACCCTGGGAGGTTTCCATTTCCTGCTGCTGGACAAAGTGTTTCTAAGGCTTCCTTCAGTCAGAGGTAGAGTGGTGGAGAAGGTGGCCGGCTGACCGATGACTTTAAACTTTTTTTTAGTCCTCAGCACCCAGGGCTGATAGGTTCAAGCAACCACCATCAGCGTTTGCATTATATGGTGCAGGAATATCTAGGGGCAAGTGCAGACTTGGAGACCTTTCCAACCAAACATCAACTGAGTTACTGAGTTTTGAGGATAGACCACTGGCCGGAACTTGCTTAATATGCAATCAAGCTACTGGCTTGTCCTGCATCCAGCATCATTTCTGAATGGACATTCAGTGCTGCTGGAGGGTTCATAACGGATCAAAGAATGGGCCTGTCCACAAACTCTGTTGATGGGTTCACATTTATAAAAATGAATCGATCCTGGATCAGCAGCTATCAAGCCCCTGATGCTGATGCAACTGATTGAATTTGCTAGTGATCTGGGATCCCTTGAAGACTGCCTATGCTGCCTATCCTATTCCTCCTGAATCCTGATGATGCTAGCTTCCAATAATATTTTGGGCCCAAGGCCCAATTTTTCTGTACCTGTTTGACTGGGGCATGTCATTACAATTTTTTAAATAAATAACAACTGCAGGGCCTGTTCCTGCTTCCAAAAAGAGTAACTGCAAGGGTTTACAGTGTTCTGCCACCACCAATACCCAAGGCCTAATTTTTCTGTACCTGTTTGACTGGGGTATGTCATTACAATTTTTAAAATAAATTACAACAGCAAGGCCCGTTCCTGCGCCCAACGAGAGTAACTGCGAGGGTTTACAGTGTTCTGCCACCACCAACACCCAAGGCCAAATTTTTCTACACCTGTTTGACTGAGGCATGTCATTAAAATTTTTAAAATAAATGACAACAGCAGAGCCTCCTGCTCCCAACAAGAGTAACTGCGAGGGTTTACAGTGTTCTGCCACCACCAACACCCAAGGCCCGATTTTTCTGCACCTGTTTGCCCGGGGCACGCCATTACAATTTTTAAAATAAATTACAACAGCAGGGCCTGTTCCTGCTTCCAACAAGAGTAATTGTGAGGTTCTGCCACCACCAACACCCAAGGCCCAATTTTACTGCACATGTTTGACTGGGGCATGTCATTTCAAATTTTAAAATAAATGACAACAACAGGGCCCGTTCCTGTGCCCAACGAGAGTAACTGCGAGGGTTTACAGTGTTCTGCCACACCAACACCCAAGACCCAATTTTTCTGCACCTGTTTGACTGAGGCATGTCATTACAATTTTATACAGTGCAGTCCCCATAGTATATACAGTGGGGCAAAAAAGTATTTAGTCAGCCACCTATTGTACAAGTTCTCCCACTTAAAAAGATGGGCGAGGCCTGTAATTTTCATCATAGGTACATTTCCAGAAAATCACATTGTCTGATTTTTAAAGAATTTATTTGCAAATTATGGTGGGTCCGGAGCGGGTAGAAAAATTCACCCTCTTGAACATGTTATCCACCGACTGATTTATGAAAAAACGGGGTGACATATATGATACCCCTGACGTGACATATTTTAACATTACTGTACGGAGTCAGTTTGTCCACGTCTTTTTAACCCAGAACCCACAACCACACCGTCTTGTGACATTTGGGAGCGTCAATGAGAGCAACCCGTGTCCTTGCCCGGGACAACAACAGTAAATAAAATTTTAAACTTTACTGTACGGGGTCAGTTTGTACACGTCATTTTAACCCGGAACCCACAACCACCACCGTCTTGGAGTGTTAATGAGAACAACCTTCGTCCTTGT
>BLSH010218413.1:558188-571901 GCA_018402905.1 Glandirana rugosa
GGAAGCGGGTAATTTATTTGCTACAGTTCCGCTTGTTTGCCCCCCCCCCTCCACATTTGACCCTTTTTTTGGGGAGGTGGGGAGGGTATTTGGTTTTGACAGGTACCTGCTCCCACTTCCGGTTGGAATGCCTTGGCTCTCTGAGCGGAAGTTCAATCCCCTCCATCCCCCGCAGCCTTCTGGGACAGATCACAAGTCCCAGAAAACTGTGGGACCATTCACAAAGCACAACAGGAAATCAGCTGTGAAGCCGCAGAGCTTTACTGCTGTTTCCCTTAGTTAAGATGCCGGCACCTAGACCCAAAGCCGATTGAAGAATCAGCTCTGGTGAGGACAGCATTAGATCCTTGGACAGGTAAGTTTCTTTAAATTAAAAGTCAGTATGTACATTATTTGTAACTGCTGTCTGCTGACTTAATTTTTTTTTTGGGGGGGGGGGACTGGAGTTCCTCTTTAATTTACCTCCTAAAGGTCCAGAATTCCAAACTGTGGCCAGAAATGGTAGACTGTGATCAGATGTAATGGGTAAAAAAAGAACAAAAAACAAGAGAGTAAGTTTGGCCTTTCAACTTGATAATATTGAAGAGATGTTTGTTACATTTCAAGACAGATGTAAGCTTAAGCTGGTCGTACACTGGTCCAAATTCGGCTGGTCCAGTAGGAATCAGCTGAAGTTCAATAAGTGTGTGGTCTCCTCCATTTGACACCTTTATGGACCTTGCTTTGTGCACTGGCCCAAATCATTTGGTGGAGGGGGGATTATGGTGTGGGGTTGTTTTTCAGGGGTTGGGATTGGCCCCTTAGTTCCAGTGAAGGGAACTTTTAAGGCATGAGCATACCAAGACATTTTGGACAATTTCATGGTCCCAACTTTGTGGGAACAGTTTGGGGATAGCCTCTTCCTGTTCCAACATGACTGTACACCTCCTGACCTCTACCTGCTAGAACACCTTTGGGATGAATTAGAGCGAAGACTGCAAACCAGGCCTTCTCATCCAACATCAGTGCCTGACCACAAATGCGCTTCTGGAAGAATGATCAAACATTCCCATAGACACACTCCTAAACCTTGTGGACAGCCTTCCCAGGAGAGTTGAAGCTGTCATAGTTGCAAAGGGTGAGCAACTCAATATTGAACCCTACAGAACTAAGACTGGCGTGCCATTAAATTTCATGTACATGTAAAGGCAGGCGTCCCAATACTTTTGGCAATATAGTATATATATATATATATATATATATATATCCTAATAAACTGCCTTACATATGAATGACCAGTTTTTATTAGCTGTGTTTTCGTCTGGGGTTTGGGTAAGAAGTTCCTCAGTCTTTTGGAAGCAATTTTTACATACGAAAATCTATATTATGAATGCCTCATATGGACTTCGTTTGTTTCTTTTTTTTTTTTTGTGCACTCTGAAAAATGCAAGTTCTGTTTTTTGCTTCCTTGACAGATCATTACTTTTGCCAACCTTTCTGAAAAATAAGCAGAATATTCTGTTTACGACTGTTCTTCTTTTCTTTTTCCTCTTTTCTGTTGCAGAAAAAAACATATTGCAACATTAAACTTCTAAAATTCTTGGTGAAAATGTGCATTTTCTCTTGGAATGAACAATGCCTTTCCTAAATTTGACATGCTTACTGCATGGAGTTTATTTCACGGCTCTGTTTGTGTTCTTGGATTTCATAGTAACAGTGCAGAGGTTATGTGTTTTAGCAAGCGTACTGACTAGATTTGATTTCACACCAATTCCTTGACCTTAAGCGGTAGTAAAATCAGTTTTTTGTCACTTGTACCTGTAATAAGGCTTAACTGCAGGTACAGTGAATATCTCCTACACTTGCACTATTTAAGAGACATTCAAATCGGCAGGAGCCGATTATGTTGCTGCGCATGCGCAGTGACGTTCTGCATTCAGGACACAGTGAGTATGTCTTCAACGCAGAGAGTGCTATGCTGTGATTGTGACACCCACCTGTGTGCATGGGAATGACATCATCGTAGCCCGGGCCAATCAAAAGGTCAGAGAGAGCAAACCCTGATGAAGACTGGGTAAGAATGGAAGCACCTGGAGTGAAGACAGTACATCACTGGAAGGCTCCACTTAACAGGTAAGTCTGCCATAATGTGCTAGTATACAATGCATACTAGCGCATTATGGCATAACTACAGGGGGACCATGCAGAGAGCAAACCCTGACGAAGACTGGATAAGAATGGAAGCATCTGGTGTGAAGACAGCACATCACTGGAAGGCTCCGCTTGACAGGTAAGTCTGCCATAATGTGCTAGTACACTATGCATACTAGCCCATTATGGCATTACTGCAGGGGGGACCATTTGGTCAAATTTTGTTATTGCCATTTACTACCACTTGAAGGGCATATTTACAAAGCAGTGAATGTGCCTTTCACCAAACATTCACTGGTGATAAATCTATTATTTAAAACACATGCAACAGGAAGAGTCACCTGCAATGAGTGTCAGATTTAATGCTCCACTTGGACTTCTTTCACATTAGTGGTACTGCTTACTGCCCTCTCAAAAGTGATCATCTGAAGATCAGAGGGTAAGCTGCTGACAGGCATTCAGGAGGCGTTACTAGTTCCAAAACTAGAAAAAAGTTTCAGCTTCTTTTATACTTTAAGTGCTTGTTCACACCGGAGTGCAGTGCGGGAAACCCGCATACCACGCACCTTACCTGCACCGCATTTCAAACCCATTGGATGTGTGATCTGCTGCAGGTGTAAACAGATTCCTAACGACACCCCAAAAGCAGATTGCAAATGCAGCAGGTTTTCCTGCACCAGATCCCATTGTACCGCAGTACCATGCGATTCGGTTGCTGTGCATTTTTCAAAAGTGCTTGCACCACTTTTGGTGCAATCCAGTGCAATATCAGCCCAGTTGAATGAAAAGTCAACCGGTACTAGCGCAGGATATCACCAGAACATTTAGAGAAAAACTCAGCCACTGCACACCATACAAGCCCAGCATGATAGCAGCCTCTGCCTAACTCCATTCAGGCCACACCCTCTGACATGTTTCACCCCACCCACGGGGCTTAGTCATGGAGGTAAGTCAGTGATTCTCACTAGTGGTCTATAAACTCAATCTATCCAAAAGTGAGATCATCATTTTTCCTCCCCCATGTGCCCCATCCCCTGATCTCTCTATCAAGATCCATGGCACTACTATCAGCCCATCCCCGCATGCCAAGGTTCTAGGCATAATCCTGAAATATCCATTTGACCCCACGACCAGTCACCGTCCAACTCTTGCCGCCTCAACCTCTGTAACATCTCCAAAATATGCACCTTCCTAACCAATGACAACACAAAGCTCCTAGTTCACTCCCTGGTCATCTCGCCTTCAGGACTTCTCCCAAGCCTCTCCCATCCTTTGGAACTCAATACCCCAATCTGTCTGATTATCTTCTACTCTGCTTTTAGACGATCCCTGAAAACCCTCTTCTTCAGAAAAGCCTGTCCTGCCCACACCTAATAACCGTACTTTCATTTGTTCCATTAACTCATCCCCCACAGCTATTATTACTTTTTGTATCACTTGATTCTCCCTCCTAGACTGTAAGCTCTAACAAACAGGGCCCTCTGATTTCTCCTGTATTGAATTGTATTGTAACTTTACTGTCTGCCCCCATGTTGTAAAGCGCTGTGCAAACTGTTGGCGCTATATAAATCCTGTATAATATTAATAATATAAAGTAGTCAGGAGATAGGTCAGTTACGCGGATTCAGCAGAACTGTGAAAGTGTTGTCATCATGCTTATCCTACACAACCTGTAAGCAGAGTAAGGCAGATATGAACATTACCTTACATTTTTTTATCAGTAAACATTATTTATAATGTATATTTGAGATTTATATTTTGCTTTTTGATAGAATAGTCTGTTGATAAAAACAAAAAATGTAGTGTGGTCTGAGGTCAGCGAGGAGGAAAGGCCCATTGCTAAATGTTTTGCTGTGTTATCATCCTTTGGTTCTTCTATATTTGTTTAAAAGGCTGTAATATTATTGGGGAAGTTGTAACATCTCTTTTAGGATGTGACTTAGTGGAAGAAGAAGGAGAATGAGGAACATTTGATGTGTTTTGTAGTTAGTGACTCACTGCTCACCACTGTCATCTGTGCCAGAGAATGTAATATTATGTAGCATCCTCCTCACCCCCGGAGGCATTACTAACAATGAAGGACATCACTTAAAGGAGTTGTAAAGTCTCATGCAGGGGCGTAACAATAGGGGTTGCAGGGGTTGCAATTGCAACCGGGCCCCATGGTCCAGGGGGCCCGTGTCCCTCCCTTGCACACCTGAATAGGAGGGATGGTGGGGGGTGGTATTTAGGGCACCCAATCTCCTCCATTTACCTCTATCCAGTTCACTTGTCTTCTGCTGTGTCCCAGGGTCCCTGTGTGCTTCCCTGCCCCCCCCCCCCCCCCCCACAAAGCTGCTGTCTTCCCCCCTCTTCTCTCCTGCCAGCTGCTGTAGAAGATGTGTCATGATGGAGAGATGGGAACGGGTCGGTAAATTTGTCATTTACTGGCTCCTTCCTTTTCTGAATGGACAGAGTCAGTGATTGGTACCAATTGGGTCATTCATAACTAAAGCATAGTCAACTGTTTTTACTATACTTCTGTTTCTAAATGAATGGGAGGCTTGGTACTCAACTATTCCTGTCCATTCATTCTGTGTAGATGAGGCTACACAGATGGAAATTGAGAGCTGATGAAGTTCCGCCCTGGAACGTAACATGTACAGGGGGAGGAGTCGTAGTGGCGTCACCCGTGGTCATCTTTGGAGACTGGGACGCCAGTCTGTTGGTATGTACACACGAGTTTTTGCCAGCACCTAGATCTGGGTGGCCATACATGTGAGTGCATTCAATTTTAATTGCTTTAATAAAGTGGTATTTTACGGAGAGCATTAGATTTGTCCCCTTTTGTGTTTTATACGGCCTTTTGATCTAAGAGTGAGCGGTCCGGACCTTGGAGGATCAGATATATGAGACAGGCTTTGTGGCCTCTGTGAGGTCGAATAAATAAGGTGAGGGGCCATTGATACTGGTGGTGGACTGCACTTTCACTTCAAGCATGGATTATTGATATGCAGAAAGAAACTCCGGACGACCGCACTCCTTTGCAATAATTTAATAAATCCAAATCCATGTGTACAGACAAGAGAAGAATTGCTAACGCGTTTCACGCCAACCTAGAGGCGCTTACTCATGGATTATTGATACTCACCTTGTTGCACAGCGGCTGTCCTCTTTTTTCCTACTTAGCATATGGACTGTGTTTTATGATGATCATTATATGCTGATTACATTGTGATTATTATTGTGTTTCACATTGTCAAATATTATATCATGTAAGGCTTTATAAAAGTTTGCCTGTTTACTGTTAAGCTGCCTTTTTTCTTTCAATGTGCTTGTTTGATCAGCGCTGAATTACCATCCGTTATGTTATTGTCTGGTGTAAGCCACCACTCCATCTCCGCACTCCGGGTCCCATGACACTATTTTCTTTTCTGATGTCAGCAGGCGGCCAGCATACCTCCTCCCATAACTTTTTGAGATGGGAACCAGGGACACCTGTTAGCAAAGTATGTAGGCATAGGGCACACCCCTGCCACGCCCCCTTAACCACTTGCCGATCGCCCATTGTGATAAAGTGGTCGCAAGGTGGACTCATTATTCTGGGGGGACGTACTATAACTATATTCTGAGGCACGCACCTGGGAATATCCATCCAGACCCAGCAGACCTTTACCACGTGATTGCTCTGTCAAATGACGGAGCGATCAGATATAAACAAGCCGGCGCATGTTTGGCTTATCTCTCCCCTCTCCATACTGATTGGTACAGTGCGAGAGGAGAGGGGAGAGATCAGATGCAGCAGCGCTGTGGGCAGGACCTGTAGTGCCAGTCTGCACTCACCCCATCCATCCATGCTCAGTCATCTATTCTCAGTCATCCAAGTTCAGCCATCCATCTGTGCTCAGTCATCCCTATATGTGCTCACTCATCCCCATCCGTGCTCAGTCATCCGCATCCATGCTCAGCCATCCCATCCCTGCTCAGTCATCCCCATTCATGCTCAGTCATCCCCATTCGTACTCAGCCATCCCATCCGTGCTCAGTCATCCCCATCCGTGCTCAGTCATCCGCATCCATGCTCAACCATCCCATCCATGCTCAGTCATCCCCATCCATGCTCAGTCATCCTCATTTGTGCTCAGCCATCCCATCCGTGCTCAGTCATCCCCATCCGTGCTCAGTCATCCCCATCCATGCTCAACCATCCCATCCATGCTCAGTCATCCCCATCTGTGCTCAGTCATCCCCATCCGTGCTCAGCCATCCCATCCATGCTCAGTCATCCCAATCTGTGCTCAGTTATCCCCATCTGTGCACAATCATCCCCATCCATGCTCAGTCATCCCCATATGTGCTCAGTCATCCCCATCCATACTCAGCCATCCCCATCCATGGCTCATTTATGCCTCATTCATGCTCATCCATGCCACATCAGTTCTCATCTGTGCCACATTCATGCCACTACAATGCTCATCAGTGCCACCACAGTGCCCATCAGTGCCACTACAGTGCCTCACAATAGTGTAATAGGTGGTCAAATTAGATTTGAAATTTATGCCCCTAGAACACCTGACAGTGCTCCCTGCATGTTGGGCCTCTGTATGTGGCCAGGCCGTGGAAAAGTTTCACACATGGGGTATCACCATACTCAGGACGAGTAGCAGAATATATTTTGGGGTATAATTTTTTCTATGTACATGTTATGTGTTAGCAATATTGTATAAATGGACAACTTTGTGTAAAAGAAATGCGTTTTCATTTTCTTTCCACATTTTCCAAATACTTGTAGAAAAAAATGACACATTCAAAAGACTCATTATGCCTCCTAGAATATATGTTGGGGTGTTTACTTTCCAAAATGGGGTCATTTTTTTGGGCGTTTCCATTGCCCTGGTGCTCCACTACCTTCAAAAGTGCAAGAAGTAGTCAGGAAATTCTATGTGTGATTTATGTACCTAGAACGCCTGATGGTGCTCCCTGCATGTTGGGCCTCTGTATGTGGCCAGGCTGTGTAAGAGTCTCACACATGTGGTATCACCATACTCAGGAGCAGTAGTAGAATGTGTTTTGGGTTGTAATTTGTGGTAAGCATATGATACGTGAGAAATAACCTGTTAATATGACAATTTTGTGAAAAAAAATCTTCATTTTGAAAAGAATTGTGGGGAAAAAATAACAACTTCAAAAAACTCACCATGTCACTTACTAAATACTTTGGAATAACTACTTTCCAAAAAGGGGTCATTTGGGGGGTATTTGTACTTTCCTGGCTTGTTAGGGTCTCAAGAAATGAGATAGGCCGCCAGTATATCAGGTGTGATCAATTTTCAGTGATTGGCACCATAGTTTGTAGACTCTATAACTTTCACAAAGACCAAATAATATACACTTATTTTGGTTATTTTTACCAAAGATAGGTAGCAGTATAAATTGATGAATAAAAATTACTAATTTGCAAAATTTTATAACAGAAAAGAATACATTTTTTTTTTTTACATTTTTCTGTATTTTCTTTACAGAATGTTCAGTCTTTTTTCATTAATAGCACAGAAAATAAAAAAAACAGTGGTGATTAAATACCACCAAAAGAAAGCTCCATTTGTGTTAAAAAACGACAAAAAAAATCTATTTGTGTACAGTGTTGTATGGCTGAGTAATTGTCATTCAAAATGTGAGAGCAGTGAAAGCTGAAAATTAGTCTGGTTAGGAAGGTGGTTTAAGTGTCCAGTGGTCAAGTGGTTAAAGGAGAATTAAACAAAAAAATATTAGTTAACCCCACAAGTGCTTTTATTTACCACTACTATTCCTTTACTTTTCCTGTATACTGGCTTTTGAAATTTACAAATGCAGCAATGTAGGATTTGGATGAAAGGTTTTGCACTGGGAAACACTTTTTGAAACATAAATAGTGCAGGGGACATGGGGATTTCGTTCCAAATCAAGGACAGTTGGGAGCCATGGGCAGCTGTCTTTTCCTGGTTCTTGCAGCCGACCCCCTAATGAAGCACCACAGTGTCTAGTGCAGGGGTAGGGAACCTGCGGCTCTCCAGCTGTTGTAGAACTACATTTCCCAGGAGGCATTGCAAGGCTGATGGATACAAATACTCCCAGAAGCATGATGGGAAATGTAGTTCTACAACAGCTGGAGAGCCGCAGGTTCCCTACCCCTGGTCTAGTGCATGCCAAAAATTGTGGAGATTTCTCTAACACCTCCTAAGATGCATGATGTCAGTATCACGGGAGGCTTCCGGTGAGATGGATATCATTCCTGCCTAGGCAAGAAAATCAGGCGTGCAGGGCCGGGACCTGCTGAAGATGTACTTTATGCCTTTGCCCCCAAAAAAATGTAATATCCAATTGTGTAAAGAGTGGGGGAAAATGGTTGGTGAAGAAGGAGAATCATGGAAAGTGTTGAATGAGGGTGAAGGTTAACTTTAAAACCCCTGACAGGACTTTTAGTCCCCTTGACAATGGTCACCAGAAGACATGAGGGTGAAACTCCCCAGTAGGGACACAGAGAGTAATAAAAACCGATTGACATTCTAAACCCTCACCACGCTATTTAAAGTTAAAAATACATACACAGAAGAGTTGGCTCCAAGGTAAGTCATTATTATATTTACAAAATGTATATGTCTTGGTTATAATTCCTATATAGTTTGGAGTTATGAAACACATTTTGTAGAGGAGCCTTGGCAGTGCAACTTCACAAATGTTCTTAATCGAAATGTTAGGAACAGTTTATAAATTAGGTTCTTTGTGCTGGCTAGCTGGATGGGTTGCTGGGCATTCTTTGTAATTCCACTCCTACCCTTCTTCTTCGCAGCAATCATTTTATTACTCCAGTACAAGTGCTCTTTAACTAATGGCCTGCAATATCTAACGGCATCTCTTTCCACCCACTGAGCTAGCCATAGAGCCTGGCAGGTATTCAGACATTTGCTTATGAACCACAATACATTGTGAAGCAAATCAAACAGGATCAGGTCTGTACCACAGAAATTTGGCCGTGTCACAAATTATTCTAGAATAAATAGAAAAATGCACAGGCATGAATACTTAAGTCTGTGGTTTTTGTTAAGCCATTCCACAGCAATATGAAGCTTAGCAAGAGTTTACTGAGTAACAAAGAGTCTGCCATAGTACAGGGGGTTATGTACAGTGTGAAAGCGTATAACTTCCAGTTTATTGCTTGTGTGATAACATGTCAAGTTTATTTTCTTACTTTGCTTTGTGAATTTTCCTTAGACCACGGTTAATGGCCAAAATAAAGTTTTGTTAAAAAGAATCTATAGGCTTTTCGAGGTGAACCTTAGCTTTGCCTCCGAGGAGCAAAGCAATAGGTTCACTTAAAGTGAACTTATGCCCAGATCATGTGCATTCAAGTGCTTACGTATTTTGAACAAGCAGTAAAAACCCTTGACTGCTGAGAAGCATAGGCCTAAAGCCATAACCATATGTATAATGTAACTCTGGCCAAAGATGACACAGAGACTGAGTTAGAAAGAGAAATTGCCAACATAACAACATAACCATTGTCAGTCACAGTTATACTGTGAGCAAACCTAAACAGCATATAAAATAGGTGCTGTGCTAAATGTAGAAAACACCATGGTTAGGACAGCCCCTAACCACCAAGAAGGTCCAAAACTCCCAAGGGGGGGGGAAAAAGGGATAACCCTGCAGCATGTATGGTATATACAATATTCAATTTATTAAGGAAAAACTGAGTTATCCCTTTTTCCCCCCTTGGGAGTTTTGGACCTTCTTGGTGGTTAGGGGCTGTCCTAACCATGGTGTTTTCTAGATGGCTTTTGGTCTGATAGGTGAACCCCACCCTATATTGGGTGTGACAGCCGTTAATGGTTTGATCTCAACCTGTCTATAGGTTTGGAGATCCGTGTCCTATATTTCCCCTTTTCCCCCTATCCCTTCATTTTTGCTGTGCTAAATGTGTTACAAAATCTAATAAATAGATATACCAAATGAAGGTATATATATATATATATATATATATATATATATATATATATATATATATACTGTATATACAAAAAAGCCAACCCGAATATAAGCCGAGGCACCTAATTTCACCACAAAAAACTGGGAAAACATATTGACTCGAGTATAAGCCAAGGGTGGGAAATGCAGCAGCTACTGGTAAATTTCAAAAATAAAAATAGGTAGAGAATCAGACATTACACAGGGACTGAGCCATTACACAGAAAATTAGCTATTACACAGGGACTGAGCCATTAAACAGACAATCTGCCATTACACAGGGACTGAGCCATTAGACAGACAATCAGCCATTACACAGGGACTGAGCCATTACACAGAGAATGGGCCATTACACAGGGACTGAGCCATTAAACAGACAATCTGCCATTACACAGGGACTGAGCCATTAGACAGACAATCAGCCATTACACGGGGACTGAGCCATTACACAGAGAATGGACCATTACACAGGGACTGAGCCATTAAACAGACAATCTGCCATTACATAGGGACTGAGCCATTAGACAGACAATCAGCCATTACACAGGGACTGAGCCATTACACAGAGAATGAGCCATTACACAGGGACTGAGCCATTAAACAGACAATCTGCCATTACACAGGGGCTGAGCCATTAGACAGACAATCGGCCATTACACAGGGACTGAGCCATTAGACAGACAATTGGCCATTACACAGGGACTGAGCCATTAGACAGACAATTGGCCATTACACAGGGAATGAGCCATTAGACAGACAATCGGCCATTACTCAGGGACTGAGCCATTAGACAGACAATTGGCCATTACACAGGGACAGGGAGCACAGTATCTTCTTTTCCATCCTCTCCTCTTCTCGTCCAAGTCAGCCGCTCCGACCTGCGCTCCGCCCACAGCACAGTGACAAGCCAATCACTGGCAGTCACTGTTCAGTGCACATACATAGACTTTTTGGACCACCCACAGAGGCTTCAGTCTCCCGCAGATGAGATGCTGTGGGGCACTGACTCGAGTATAAGCCGAGGGGGCCTTTTTCACCACAAAAAATGTGCTGAAAAACTTGGCTAATGTGGTAATTAAGAATTGTACCTGATTTTGTCTCTTACTCATTACCATTAATCAAGACAGGTTCTAATTGTCTGGATCTCTGTCAGGAAAGGGATCTGGTACTGCAGGTTTTAGCAATGAAACATGGAATACAGGGTGAATTTGGAAAGTTCATACGATACTTTGTTAATCTTTCTCTTCACTGGAAACGGTCCGATAAACTTGGGTGCCAGCTTCTTAGATGGGCATGCTAACCAAAGATTAGTAGTAGAGAGCCATATCTGATCATCAGGCCGTAAGTTCAGTTCCCCTCTTTTCTTTTTATCAAACTTCTTCTTGTTATCTGCCTGAGCCTTTGCCACTGCTTCCACAGGAGTATACACAGCATTACCAAAGGGGTATATAGTATGACCAGAGGTGTACCCGCACTTACCCCATCTAGATGCGGGTGGGCAGCAGGCAGGCAGCGAGCAGTGTCCGGCAAGCGGGGAGTGGCTTGGCTTCGGCCATGCATCTCCCTCCTCCTCCGAGAAAGGCGTCCAATAGGATTGCCTGTCTTCTCCAAACGGGAAACCAGTAACATACCGGCGCTTCCCAATTGGTGGAGAGTGGTTTATTGTTAGAAAGGCAAATGTTAATTTGCCTTTTTAAGGGCTCGTGGTGCCTCGCTCTGCGCCGCAAGCCCCACTATGTTGAAGCCTATTAGAGCCTATGGCTCTAATGAGATGCTTTAAAGAAACCCCCCGCCAGTCGCATGAATAGGGTGTGTTTGTGGGCAGCCATGGAAAGATTCATGCTATGCATGAATCTATCCATAGCATAGAGGGGGTGGTGAGGATAGAGTGGGGCCGCCACTGGTTGCAGGCTGCATCATTCCACTTGATATCCGTGCTCCAGCGTCTGAAGTCTGTAGCATAGTCCTCGGCCGCTCTGCGGCCCTGCTGGAGTGCGTGAAGAGCAGCCTCTGCCGTGGCAGTCTGCTGGGGATCGTCATAGAGCTCGGCCATGGCGTCAAAGAAGGACATCATAGTTTGTGTGTGTACACTATTCTCTCCAGCAACCAGAGGGCCCAGGTTTGGGGTTCTCCTTGCATCAGAGAGATGATAAATCCCACCTTGGTAGCCTCTAATGAGAAAGTCTGAGGTTGCAGAGCAAACTAAAGCTTGCAGGCACTGCAAAAGGCCCGGAACTTGCTTCGGCTTTGGGTTCAGGTGGTAGCATCAATGCAGAAGAATAAGACAACAGTCTGTGAGGGTGTAGCAGTCACAGTAGTTGCTAAAGTGGTACTTCCAGGATCCAGAGTCTGTACACATTCTTCCAGTCTAGTGTAGCCTGCCTGGAGATTCTGTACCGCTTACATGAGGGCTGCAAGGTGCTGACAAATCTCCTCAATTGATGTGGTTCCTCCTGCAGGCTCAGACATAGCTGTCTGATACTGTCACACCCCTTGTTGAAGAGCCTAACTTTTGTAGGGGGAGACCTCTCATAAAACTCTGGCTCAGGGACCACTGAAGTTGAGACAGTGGTTGTGTGAGCACAGTGGGGTAGGAGTGCCTGTGGAATCCACAGTGGTGGGCTATCTGGGCTGGGCTCAGCTCTCCCTTCTCAGAGCAAGCTGCTCAGCTGGGGGTTAATTGCCAGTCTCAGCTTCCCCACTGTCTCACCTGATGACCATATCCTGCCTCGTTAAGCCAGCTCTGCTGCTATATAAACTGCCTGGATCAGATCGCAGATGGTTTCACCTTGGTCAACAACTCTAGAGAAATGTCTGCTGTGTCCCAATGTCAAAATGTCCAAATTGGGCCCAAAGTGTCAATATTTTGTGTGGCCATGGGCATGGAGTTCATCAGAGCTTCACAGATTGCCACTGGAGTCCCCTTCTACTCCTCCACCTTCCGTTTGAGGATGCCCCAAAATGCTCAATAAGGCTTAGGTCTGGAGACATGCTTGGCCAGTCCATCATCTTTACCCTCTGCTTCTTTAGCAAGACAGTGGTCGTCTTGGATGTGTGTTCGGGTCGTTATCATGCTGGAATACTGCCCTGCGGCCCAGTCTTCAAAGGGAGGGGCTCATGCTCTGCTTCAGTATGTCACAGCACATGTTGGCATTCATGGTCCCCTCAATGAACTGTAGCTCCCAAGTGCCGGCAGCACTCATGCAGCCCCAGACCATGACACTCCCACCACCATGCTTAACTTTAGGCAAGGTACACTTGTCTTTGTACTCCTCACTTTGTTGCTGCCACACACGTTGACACCATCTGAACCAAATATGTTTATCTTGGTCTCATCAGACCACAGGACATGGTTCCACTAATCCATGTCCTTAGTCTGCTTGTCTTCAGCAAACCGTTTGAGGGCTTTCTTGTGCATCATCTCTAGAAGAGGCTTCCTTCTGGGATGATAGCCATGCAGACCAATTTGATGCAGTGTGTGGCGTATGGGCTGAGCACTGACAGGCTGGGGGGGGGGGGGGGGGGGGGGGGGGGGGGGGGGGGGGGGGGGGGGGGGGGGGGGGGGGGGGGGGGGGGGGGGGGGGGGGGGGGGGGGGGGGG
>BLSH010218413.1:571911-598246 GCA_018402905.1 Glandirana rugosa
ATAGCCATGCAGACCAATTTGATGCAGTGTGTGGCGTATGGGCTGAGCACTGACAGGCTGACCCCCCCCCCCCCACCCCTTAAACCTCTGCAATGCTGGCAGCACTCATAGGTCTATTTCCCAAAGACAACCTCCGGATATGACGCTGAGCATATACACTCAACTTCTATGGTCGACCATGGCGAGGCCTGTTCTGAGTGGAACCTGTCCTGTTAAACCACTGTATGGTCTTGGCCACTGTGTTGCAGCTCAGTTTCAGGGTCTTGGTAATCTTCTTATAGCCTAGGCCATCTTATGTAGAGCAACAATTCTTTTTTTTCAGATCCTCAGATAGTTCTTTGCCACGAGGTGCCATGTTGAACTTCCAGTGACCAGTATGAGAGAGTGAGAGTGATAACACCAAATTTAACACACCTGCTCCCCATTCACACCTGAGACCTTGTAACACTAACGAGTCACATGACAACGGGGAGGAAAAATGGCTAATTAAGCCCAATTTGCAAATTTTTTTTTAATTGGTTGAACTAGATGGACTTGTGTATTTTTTCAACCTGGCTAACTATGAAACTATGAAACCTCCCATACCTCCTGGTTCAGAGCCTGTCAGTGAGGTAGAACCCATGCAGTTGGGCTTCACACGTCTCTCTGTGGATGAGAGAGCCTTTAGGAGGAGGGAGAGATTGTGCCTTAATTGGGGCCAGGCAGGTCACTTTTTGAAGTCTTGTTCAACCTGTCCGGGGGGACACTTGCACCTGAGGTCCCCATTTATCCAGAAGGATAAGCCCATGGTACCGGTTCCCTTTCTTGGTCTGAGTTGTCCATCGGGATACAGGCTCTAATAGACTCTGGGGCTGCAGGCCTGTTCAAAGATAGTGCCTTTGTGTCTAAGTACTTGACCCCGCTGCAGCTTCGGGCTACTCCACTTGCCATTGAGGCTATTAATGGGAGACCTCTACAGCCTGCCCAGGTGACTCATGAGACTGCTTCATTGACCATGGCCATAGGGGCTCTTCGCCATGCATGAAATAATCCAATTCCAAGTAATTTCCTCTCCTCATTTTCCGGTGGTTATTGGTTATCCTTGGTTACAGAGGCACAACCCCTCTTTTGATTGGATTTGTGCTGAGGTTCTTTCCTGGTCGCCACAATGCAGTAAGACATGTTTTCAGAAAGCAGCTAAGGTCTTGTGCACCTCTTCACTCTCTTCCCTGCGGGAGGAGTACCGCACATTTAGCGATGTCTTTGACAAAGGTCAAGCTGGTAGTTTGCCTCCACAACAGGACGATTGTGCAATTGACCTTCAACCTGATGCTATACCCCCTGTGTGGCCGGGTTTACCCTCTTTCTGTCTCGGAGGATAAAGCCATGGAGAAGTATGTCGCAGACACACTTTCTAGAGGGTTCATCCGCAAATCCTCATCTCCTGCTGGTGCTGGCTTCTTCTTTGTGAAAAAGAAGAGTGGCGACTGAGACCTTGTATCAATTATAGGGACCTCAATTGCTTCATGATTAAGAATGCTTATCCGATTCCATTGATAACTGAGTTATTTGACCACCTCAAGGGAGCAACTGTTTTCACAAAGCTTGATCTGAGAGGGGCATACAATCTCGTGAGGATGAAGGAGGGTGATGAGTGGAAAACTGCATTTAATACCAGGACAGACCATTACGAATACGTCGTAATGCCTTCAGAGGCTGAGAGATAATAACCTGTATTGTAAATTGGAGAAGTGTAAGTTCCATCGTGAACAGGTTAAATTCCTAGGTTATGTCATTTTTTCACTGCTGGTTTTTCAATGGACCCAGAGAAGCTATCGGCAGTTCTACAGTGGCCCGACCCGTGGGTTTACATCCACTACAACGTTTTCTTGGCTTTGCCAATTATCAACTGACTTTTATTTGTAACTTCTCGTCTCTGGTCAAGCCCCTAACTGATATGACCAGAAAGAATGGTAACCCACAGAATTGGTCTCCAGAGTCCATTAAGGCCTTTGTAAGTCTCAAGGCAGCTTTTGTTTCTGCTCCTGTGTTGGCACATCCGGATCCTACGTTACTCTTCATCCTTGAGGTTGAGACGTGACTTGACAAAGCAAATCCTTGCGGAACATGTTGTCAGCGTGATGGGACCTATCCATCTGTCTCCTTCCTCCAGCTGCCTCCCACATTTCCAGCCAAGCCAGGCACGGCAGACCTGCTGGTTTGACGTCACCACAGGTGCTGCCGTCGCCCTGGGCACCCTTTACTCGGTTGCCAGCTCACTTCCTGGATTTCCTCCCTCCAGGGTTTATCCGTTCCAGGGATTACAGAGCGGTTTTCCGCCACACGGATCCACCACTAGACCCTCCAGCCCTAGGAGCCTTTCCATCCCAGCCAGCTCAGAGCGGCCATCCATACCTGAGACCCCTCCATTTGGGCAATCGTTCCATCGGTTGACCGGAATACATGTGGGTTTGGCTCACTGTTGTTCTTAAGAAGCCAGATGCTAATTGTCTGTGAGTAACCTAACCTAAATAAACATTGCTTTTTAACTGACTTTTGTTTGGATTGTTCCATTTGTAATTTACACTTACCAAACTGGGGCATTTACTATATCCTTGCACAAAAAGCCCCTTAACATTGATTCCAGTCTGTCCCTACTCTCTCTCAAGAGGGAATCCAGGCTGCTAAGTTGCAAGCTGACACTGAATTTTAAATATCCATACAACCAGTGCCATATCTATTTCTGTTGTTCCTTGAGGTTGATGCATCTGAGACTGGAGTTGGTGCCCTTCTGTCCCAACGTCCCACCTCTGAGAGCACTATGCATCCTTGTGGCTACTTTTCCAAGAAGTTGTCTCCTGCAGAATGCAATTATGAGATTGGGGACAGAGAGTTGTTAGCAATCATTTTAGCCTTTAAAGTGGTTGTTAAGCCACTTGTATAAAAAGTTGCCATCCCCTCTGCCCTGCCCTGTGTCTGTGTTATAACATATATATGCTTATCTGTACTATTAATACACATTCTTACTATGATCAGTTGTAGTCTTTCTGCTCTTCTCTCTCAAAATTCCTGAGGGTGGGGCTGAGCACTGCTGCTGATGTCAGCTGGAGAGAGAGAGCAGTGCTGTGTTATCTACAGGGTGGGCCATTTATATGGATACACCTTAATAAAATGGGAATGGTTGGTGATAGTAACTTCCTGTTTGTGGCACATTAGTATATGTGAGGGGGGAAACTTTTCAAGATGGGTGGTGACCATGGCAGCCATTTTGAAGTCGGCCATTTTGAATCCAACTTTTGTTTTTTCAATAGGAAGAGGGTCATGTGACACATCAAACTTATTGGGAATTTCACAAGAAAAACAATGGTGGTGGAGCTTGGTTTTAACGTAACTTTATTCTTTCATGAGTTATTTACAAGTTTCTGACCACAGACCTTGGGGGCCATTCAACTGGCCCACGACGACCAATCCACTTTCCAGGAAACTGTTCATCTAGGAATGCTCGGACCTGACACCCATAATGTGGTGGTGCACCATCTTGCTCACCCCTCACATATACTAATGTGCCACAAACAGGAAGTTAATATCACCAACCATTCCCATTTTATTAAGGTGTATCCATATAAATGGCCCACCCTGTATATAGATAAGAATATTTATGATATAACACTGGGAACTTATTCTTCTAATAAAGAGGATATAGGATCTTTTAGAGTTAATTATGAGAGCAGAGCAGAGAGGAGAAGCTAAGTGTTGAGTGGAAGAGGGAGAGGGGAGCTGAAAGCAGACATAGGAGAGCTGGGAGTGACACAGACTGCACAGACCATGGGCTCTCAAGGTCAACTATATGACAAGGGTAGTTTCCACTCAGGGGGAAAGTCATGACCTGGCAATATCACACAGGGATTCTATGGGTTACAGAGGGATAATTTAAAAAGCAGAAGCACCATGCTGCTAACTGCACATTAAAGAGACAGAAGCAGCATTTTTTGTGGGTTAACAAACACTTTAAAGAATGGAGGCATCTCATTGAGGGTACCACTGTTCCGGTTCTCATTTTGACTGACCACAATAATCTCACATTCTTGTCTCAGGCTAAATGCCTTTCCCCCAGGAGGGGGCAATGGGCTTGTTCTTGTCAAACTTCACTTACATAGTCTCATCCTTACCTGTTATTAAGAATGTAAGGGCCGGTGCATTGTTGTGACAGTTTTCCTCCGCTTCCAAGGTGGAGTCGGTTCCTGTTCCTATGATACCTCCTGATCATATTCTGGCTACAATTTATACCAGTCTCACTTCACCTTTGGGTGACAAAATCCTTGCTGCTCAGATCCATGCTCCTCCTGAGAAACCTTGTGACCGATGCTTTGTCCCGGAGAGTCTCCGTACTGCTCAGCTCCAGACATACCATTCTCCTGCTGGTTGCTGCTGGTCACCCAGGGAAGAATCAACTCATTTGGGCTATTTCCCAACAGTTCTGGTGGCCTAGTCCTTATGGTGGTTAACCAATTCTCAAAGATGTCACATTGTATTCCACTTAAGAAATTGCCCACATCCAAGGAATTGGCATCCATTTTTGCTCGGGAGATCTTTCACTTACAGTACATGGGCTTCCCAAGGTGATCGTCATGAACAGGGGTAGTCAGTTTGTGTCCAGGTTTTGGCGAGCCTTTTGTGCACATTTGGGAATTCAGCTTTCTTCTCTTCTGCGTATCACCTACAGTCCAATGGGACAGCAGAATGAGCCAACCAGTCCTTGGAACAGCTTTTACGTTGCTATATTTCTGACTGCCATAACAACTGGTCTGAACTGTTACCTTGGGCAGCGTTTGCTCACAATAGTGCGGTCAATATCGCTTCCTGATTGTCTCCGTTTATGGCGAATTATGGTTTCCAACCAGCCATGTTGCCTGACTCATTTGTTCCTCAGAGCATTCCTGCATTGGAGGAGCTTCACCGTGGTCTTTGTTTCACTTGGGCACAGGTCCAGGAGTCTTTGCGACATACCAATGATAGGTACAGATGCCATGCTGACCACAGACGCCTACCTGTGCCTTCTTACCAAGTTGGGGAGAGGGCCTTGCTGTCTTCTCGCAACCTCCGACTTTGTGTTCCCTCACTGAAGCTGGCACCACAGTTTATTGAGCCTTTCCGTATCCTCCACAAGACCAACCCAGTGGCTTATGATTTAGACCTGCCTTCTAATATGCAAATTTCTAATGTATTTTTGTTTGCTTGTTAAAACCTTTTGGTATGCAACCGCTTCACCACCTCGGTACCACATCCTCATCCTGTTCAGGTTGACAACCAAGAGGAGTATGAAATACAATCTATCATTGACTTCCGTAGGTTCCGTGGGCGCATACAGTACCTGGTTCATTGGAAACGTTACGGTCCGGAGGAGCGTACTTGGTTCTCATCTCGGACATACATGCTCCTGTCCTCCTCCGTGATTTCCATAGACGTTTTCCCCTCAAGAGTGGTAGCCCCCCCGAGGGGGGGTCATAGAGGTGGGGGTACTGTCAGGGCTGGGCTCTGCTCTCCCTTCTCAGAGCAAGCTGCTCAGCTGAGGTTCAATTGCCAGTCTCAGCTTCCACTCTGTCTCACCCGATGACCATATCCTGCCTCGTTAAGCCAGCTCTGCTGCTAAATAAACTGCCTGGATCAGATTGCAGATGCCTCCGTCTTGATCAACATATCTGGAGAAATCTCTGCTGTGTGTTCCTGTGAAAGACTTTTCCTGTTTGATGTTCCCTTCTGGTTCCTGTATTCAAGGCTCTGCTCGGCTGACTCTCCTCCTGGTTTCTGACCCTGCATTCCGTTTGTTTGACCTCACTGATCTCTGGACTCCTGTTTCACTGGCTTGCTTTCACTATCCGCTCTGGTTACCGAACCCTGGCTATGTTTTGACCATGTTTACTGTGTTTATAACATTTTACCTTTTTATTAAAAAGTGTGATTTTACTGCACTTCTGTCTTTGTCTGATTCATGGTTCCTCACACAGGCTGGATGTCAGATGAAGGTTCACCAGATGAGCTGGACTGGGCGACAGCTGGTAGTGGTGAAGCAAATGCGGGTCAGCAGTCCCGAACACAGGATGGTAGTTCAGCAGCAGACTGGAGCAGAGTAATACAAGCCGGGTAAAACACAGGTAATCAGGTATAGCAGACAGCAGGCAGAGAATGGTTGGGAAACAGGCAAAGGTTGGCTACAGGATAGAAGGCAGTAATAGTCTTTTAAGCAGGGTCTGACAAGCTGAGGTCAGGATTGGAGATAGCAGGATGGTCAGGCAAGCTGGGTACTTCAGATGCAACAGATTTGGGAATCACAGGGTAGAGCTATAGGTCAGACAAGTGCAGCTGCTGTTCTTTTAAAGGGCCATTGGCGCCAAGCCACGCTAGCGAGCGCACGCTCCCACGCATGCGCAGTGCCCAGCTTGAAGAATCCCTGTAGGGACCCGCGAGCAAACGCCTGCGCATCTGCGGCTCTGCATTGTGTCCCTGACAGAAAGCCTTTACATAGTGTAAAACCATTTCTTATGAAGTTTATTTAAAAGTAGAACACTTACCTAAAAACTGAATTAACAGGCATATCATTAGAGCATCTCAAAAATGTAATAACATTGGAATTTTAAATAGCAATGATGTGGAAAAAACTCAATCAGGACCAGCGCGTTTCGTCCACAAAGACATAATCTGGGTGACACCTAAACAGTAGCCTGACATAGTCTAAAGCACAGGTGTCAAACTGGCGGCCCTCCAGCTGTTGCAGAACTACAAATCCCATGAGGCATTGCAAGGCTGACAGTTACAAGCATGACTCCCACAGGCAGAGGCATGATGGGACTTGTAGTTTCGCAACAGCTGTAGGGCCGCCAGTTTGACACCCCTAGTCTAAACTAGAGTTTACTAGAGTTACACTGAGCAAAATTTCAAATTGCGGGCATTGCCCACTAAAGAAACATTAGTCAATTAGTCAATTGGTGAGGTCAAACCCCCAATGAAACACATGCTACTTACTATATAGCAAAAATTTGGATAGAGAAAAAAATTTTTTTCAGGTGCCAAGACACAGTTAGACCAAAACTAAAAACAAAACAAGACTTTATTAACACAAGTCTGATAGCATAAGAACAATACAAACTAAAATAGCAACCTCCCTTTAAATATCTCTGTGAGGGCTAATGACCCCATACAGTGATTCAAACGGTCACAGTCACATCTAGTGAAGTCAAAGGAGGGGGACGGGCAGACAGCGCCACTGCTCTGGTGTAGTATGTCAATGTAAGCCTTTATTAAAGTAATGTAAAAAGATCCTACGCACAAAGTTAGATGCTTTGGGAGCAATTGATTGCAAAACTGTGCACCACTGTCAGTGCAGTGTTCCTAGCTGCTCAGTAGATCAGTACATAACCCAGCATCTGGGTTGCTGAGAATGTGCTGAGTCTCCAGCTAATGTCCCAGTGGCAAAAAGGTCCACAACACCGATGACGCCACCAGAAGATCCAATTTGCAACAGCACATGTTTCAAGGAAATCTTCCTCTTCTTCAGCTGACTAGATGGACTGGGAGAGGCTTCCATTATGGGCTTCATGCCTCAACGCATTTCACAGGTAACCCTGCTTCTTCAGGAGGAGTAAGAGAGTTTACATTAAAAACAATACACACCAAGAGTCCACACAGTCCAGAACAGAAGGAAACGAAAGCAGTGTCCCACAATATCTTCTCTGGGGGCAGGTGTTAAAAAGAGGCACCAATAAAGCTGTAACAATTATCCTTTACTACATCACCCCAGAAGGATTTACACACATCGTGACCAGGCCATTTTTTGCGATATGTTTTAACCGACAATTTTGTGGGGGTGCGACACTGTACCCAAACAAAATTGATGACCTTTTTTCCCCACAAATAATGCTTTCTTTTGGTGGTATTTGATCACCTCTGCGTTTTTTTTTTTTTGCGTTATAAACAAAGGGCGACAAATTTGAAAAAAAAAACTTTTTTTTTTAACTTTTTGCTATCATACATATCCAAAAAATATAAAAAATTGAATTTATTCATCAGTTTAGGCCGATATGTATTCTTCTACATATTCTTGTTAAAAAAATCGCAATAGGCGTATATTGATTGGGTTGCGCAAAAGTTATCGCGTCTACAAAATAGCGAATATATTTATGGCATTTTTATTATTTTTTTACTAGCAATGGCGGCGATCTGCGATTTTTATAATTTTTTTGTCTTATCAAATAACTAAAGGACACAGTAATATTTCAGTAGTGAAATGAGGTTTATTGGATTAACACAAAATGCACAATATGCATCAAAACAAAATTAGACAGGTGCATAAGTTTGGGCACCCCAACAGAAAAATCACATCAATATTTAGTAGTGCCTCCTTTAGCAGAAATAACAGCCTATAGACACTTCCTATAGCCTGTAATGAGTGTCTGGATTCTGGATGAATGTATTCTGGACCATTCCTCTTTACAAAACATCTCCAGTTCAGTTAGGTTTGATGGTTGCCGAGCATGGACAGCCCGCTTCAACTCACCCCACAGATGTTCAATGATATTCAGGTCTGGGAACTGGGATGGCCTTTTCAGAACATTGTACTTGTTCCCCTGCATAAATGCCCGAGTAGATTTTGGGCAGTGTGTTGGGTCGTTGTCTTGTTGAAATATCCAACATTATTCTCAAGAATCTGCTGATATTGAGTGGAGTCCATGCGACCCTCAACTTTAACCAGATTCCCAGTACTGTCACTGGCCACACAGCCCCACAGCATGATGGAACCTCCACCAAATTTTACTGTGGGTAGCAAGTGTTTTTCTTGGAACGCTGTGTTCTTTTGCCGCCATGCATTACGCGCCTTGTTATGACCAAATAACTCAATTTTTGTTTCATCAGTCCACAGCATCTTATTCCATAATGAAGCTGGCTTGTCCAAATATGCGTTTGCATACCTCAAACAACTCCGTTTGTGGCGCGTGTGCAGAAAAGGCTTCTTTCACATCTCCCATACAGCTTCTCCCTGTGCAAAGTGCGCTGAATTGTTGAACGATGCACAGTGACACCATCTGCAGCAAGTTGATGTTTGATGTTGTAGGTCTTTGGAGGTGGTCTGTGGGCTGTTTTTGACCATTCTCACCACCCTTCATCTTTGCCTCTCCAATATTTTATCTGGCCTGCTACTTCTGGCCTTAACAAGAACTGTGCCTGTGGTCTTCCATTTCCTCACAATGTTCCTCACAGTGGACACTGACAGCTTATATCTCTGGGATAACTTTTTGTAGCCTTCCCCTAAACCATAATGTAGAACAATCTTTGTTTTCAGGTCATTTGAGAGTTGTTTTGAGGCCCCCATGTTGCCGCTCTTCAGAGGAGAGTCAAAGAGAACAACAACTTGCAATTGGCCACCTTAAATACCTTTTCTCATGATTGGATGCACCTGTCTATGATGTTCAAGGCTTAATGAGCTCACCAAACCAATTGTGTGTTCCAATTAATCAGTGCTAAGTAGTTACAGGTATTCAAATCAACAAAATGACAAGGGTGCCAAGATTTATGCACCTGTCTAATTTTGTTTTGATGTATATTGCACATTTTCTGTTAATCCAATAAACCTCATTTCACTACTGAAATATCACTGTGTCCTTCAGTTATTTGATAGATCAAAATGAAATTGCTGATCCAAACACCCAAATATTTATAAATGACAATCATGGAAATTGTCAGGGGTTCCTAAACTTTTGCATACAGCTGTATGTTCTAATTGTGTGGGGGCTGGGCTGACAGGGACATGACAGATCTTACTGTTCCCGATCACTGGGAACAGTACATCTCTGTCATGTTCCCTGACAGAACAAGGATCTGCCTTGTTTACATTGAGTCCGCATGATCCGTGGGCATGCTGCTGCGGCGTACAGCAGGTACACGCACGCCTGTTATCTCCTGTGCAGGGACCGCCATACAGCTACAGTGATTCGTACAGCAGAGCCAACCAGCCGCTGTCGTTTGAAGGCTGAAGCTCATCAGGTCAGTGATGGGTGCCTCAACAAAGCCTTTCCTGGAATCCTGACTTATCGTACCATGCCTTGGTAGCCAATCACACTGGAGCTACTTTAAACTTTATGCAATCTGTTGTAGCTCACAGATTGAACCATGTTTCCGTCACTTAAGGATCCCATTCACTAGGGACTCAAGGGACCTTTATGACTGCTGAGTAGCATACGCCTAAAGCCATAAACATATGTAACCTTGCCCAAGGATGACATTGAGACTAATTAAGTGGGAAGGGGTATGGCAACAGCTTTGGAAATTTCCAACATAACAACTGAACCAGTGATAGTCATAGTTACAGTATACTGTGAGCACGACTGAACAGTAACCTAATACTGTCTAATAGTCTAAAAGACCTGTCCTTACCATTACTGCCAAGCATACATTAGACTGTCCCATTCACAGGCAAGGTCAAGTGCCCCACTACATCCAGCTCTTGCTTGACACAAGATTGTAGGTCAAGGTAGAAAATGTCATAGCCAACATTCAAGTGAACCTTCATCAGGTGTCAACATATTACTTGTATCAGCTTCTAAACTCCTATGGTGGATAATATTTCCCCGATTATGTGCACAAATGTAGACACTTAGGATGTAACCTTCCTCCTAAAATGCTCTAGACACAAACCTGGGAGATGATTGGCCCAAACTAAATGTGGGACAATCTCCTACAACACTATGACCAAATCAGTGAAGACAGCACACCAATAACGGGGCCCTGGAGCTAGGACTGAAAACAAAATAGTGAAGGGGTGGCATGACAGTGTGGCTAGGGGGCAGGAGCGGACTGACAACTCATGGGGCCCCCGGGCAACAGGAGATCATGGGGCCCCCTGTGTATCATGCCCACACTCAAGCCACACCCACACAAAGTCCCACCCCCTCAGCTTGCACTGCATGGACGCCTCAATTCTGGGTCGAACCGGAGATAAGCAGTACACAGGGGGCAGCAGGGCAGAGCATCGGGGTGGGCATGGCAAAGTATAGGAGTCAGCAGGTCAGAGCACAGGGGGTCAAGAGGGCACAATATGTGTGTGTGGAGGGCAGGAGGGCACACTACATGGGGAACAGCAGGGCACATTATGGAGTACACCAGGGCACATTACAGGTTGGGGGGGCACAGTAGGACACATTACATGGGGGGGCAGCAGGGAATATTATAGGGCATATTACATGGGGGGAGGCAGAGGGGCGCATTATGGGGCTTGGCAGGGTACATTACAGGGGCTAGCGGGGTAAATTATGGGGCACAGCAGAGAACATTACATGGGACAGGAGGGCACATTATGGGGTACAGCAGAGTATATTACATGGGGGCACGAGGGCACATTATGGGGTACAGCAGAGCACATAATGGGGCATATTACATGGGGGCAAGAGGGCACATAATGGGACACAGCAGGGCATAATACATGGGGGCATGAGGGCATATTTTGAGGCACAGCAGAGCACATTAGGAGAGACAACATGTCATATTATGGGGCACAGCAGGTCACATTATGAGGCATAGCAGGGCATATTACATGGGGGCAAGAGGATACATTATGGGGCAAGAGGGCACATTATAGGGCACATTATGGTGCACACAGCAGGGCACAGACTGGTGCATCATGGGGCATACAGCAGGGCACATTATGGGGCACAGGGCACACTGCAGGGTAAATAGCACACAGTAGGGCACATCACATAGCACACAGCAGGGTACAGGGCCCATCATGGGGCATACAGTAGGGCTTAGGACACATCACAAGGCACAGTGGGGCACATAGTATGGCATGGGGCACACAGTAGGACACATCATGGGGCACACTGCAGGGCACACCATGGGGCACACAGTAGGGGATAACACAGGGCACACAGTAGGTCATGAGACACATCACAGGGCACACAGCAGGGCACACCATGGGGCACATCACAGGGTACACATGGGGCACATAGCAGGGCATGGGGGCACACATGAGGGCAAGGGGGTACACAGCAGGGCATGGGGCAGACAGCAGGGCATGGGGCAGACATCAGGGCATGGGGGCACAGAGCAGGGCATGAGGCAGACAGCAGTGTATGGGGGCACAGAGCAGGGCATAGGGCAGACAGAAGGGCAGACATCAGAGCATGGGGACACGGAGCAGAGCATGGGGGCTCACATGAGAGCATGGGGCAGGCAGCAGGGCACATAGGAGGGCACACAGCAGCATACAATCAGCTGCACTTTCCTACTTGGATGCAGAGTAGCACGGGAAGTGGCTGTAAGTAAACCTCTCGTGATGTGCTACTCCCCACCGACCCCTCTCTTCTCGTCTGTCCGAGGTGATGACAAATACAATACTGGTGAGCAACTTTGACTTGAAACTTTTCACGGATGCGGCCAGGTCGACTGGTTATGTGGCCTTTTATCAGGGTCACTGGAGTGCTGGGCCTTGGCCGCGTTCGTGGAAAGGGGCAGGGTTTCTCCGCAACTTGGTTCTCCTGGAGCTTTTTCGGGTGGTGCTGGTGGTGGAAGTTTGGGGCTAGTCCTTCCGGGACTTGAAGGTGCGCTTAAATTGTGACAACTTTGGAGTGGTTCAGGTCATTAATCGGGTTTCAGCGTCTTCATTACTGGCTTCTTCGGCGCCTGGTTCTGCGTTGCCTTTAGTTGAAAATGTTTTTGTATGCTGTGCATTTTCCTGGGGTTAGCAATTCCTTGGCTGACTCATTGTCTCGATTCCAGTGGGGCAGGTTCCGGGAGTTGGCACCGACAACAGAACAAGAAGGGGTTCCTTGTCCCGACTGGCTGAGGAAGATTGCCTTGGGGCCATCGCCGGATGGATCAGGCGGTCAGTAAGTGAGGCTACTTGGTCGGCTTATGCCAAGGTATGAAGAGAGTGGCTCGCTTGGGTTGAGCAAGCTGGTGTTGACCCGGGGGGCTCAGAGGTAAGGCTAGCCGTCCTTTACTTTGTGTCCAGGAACCTTGAAGAAGGGGTGTCTGTGTCAGCTATTGATGGGTTAGCGTTTCTCTTCAATCTTCAAAGTTGTTGGGATTAAACAAAAGACTTTTGGGTCTGTAAGGCTCTAAAAGGTTATCGTAGGTCTCTCAAACGCAAGGATGCAAGTCGCCCAGTATCTTTTGCTAACTTGTAGTCCATTTTTGTTCAATTGGACTCACTGTGTTTTTCTGATTACAAGGTTTCGCTGTTGAGGGCAGCATTTTCGCTTGCATTTTTTGGAGCTTTTCGTATCGGGGAACTTGTTAGCCCATCTAAGAGGGTACAAGGGGGTATGCTAGATGTTGACTGTAAGGAGGGCAGGGTCATGTTGCGTCTCCGCAGGTCAAAAACAAATCAGGTTGGCAAGGGCATGTGGGTCCAGCTTCCCACTCACCCTCCCTGTTCATGACAGTTTTTTGTTTCTTGCAGGTGCAGCATAATGTGAAGAACATCATGGTAGTGGGCAGTTGGCGGGTGTTGGTCTTTGGCGGTGGAAGAAAAAAGTTATGAAAAGGAAGGTTTCGGGAAACATCGGTGGTATGTGTCACTCTGGTGCATTCCAGCTAACTGTGGTTTAGCTGGAATATGGTAATGGTTGCACTGCATGTAATGGTTGTCTCCAAGCCGGTTTGTTGCAGCTGGAAGCCTAGTATGATAAAAGTTAATGCAGTGCATTTGTGGAACCCAGTATAGTTTTGGGGTGCCGTCATAGACCAACATTCTCAGTGACTGATATTTTGTTTGCTGATATGTTTCTGTTAAGGAATGTTTTTTTATAGTTCATGTTAAGTTATTATTTTTGAATAAAGAGGCTGCTATGGCCATTTTATACTCCAGAAAATAGTGTGGTCTCCATTTATTATAGGTAAGCGGAGAGGGATGGTTGGAGTAAGGGTGGCCTGGCATCCATTGGGGTTCAAGTGGTGGACAGCTAGTCTGCACTGGTCATGCACTGTCTTGTTTAATGGATGTAATCAGGTCCTCAGAATG
Organism: Glandirana rugosa; assembly: GCA_018402905.1. NCBI lineage: Eukaryota > Metazoa > Chordata > Amphibia > Anura > Ranidae > Glandirana > Glandirana rugosa. The sequence continues at coordinate 585,902 of BLSH010218413.1, forward strand.
TGAATAACCAATGTCATTACTCACTGCCTATATAACTAGGGCTATGGGACCCAAAACAAATCCATGGAGACCTAGACATTTAAAGCAGAGTTCTCCCCTATTAAAAGCCAGCAGCTACAAAAAGTGTGGCTGCTGACTCTTAGTAATCGGACACTCATCTGTCCCAGGCTCCAGCGATGCAGCCATCTGCAGCATCACTCTTCTCCCCCTCCCTTCGGCGGCGCTGGCATCACAAGTGTGGGCACATGGCTTTGGCTTCAAATGCGTGAGTCGCGCTGCACGCTTTGAATGGCCGCCGCATCTTCTGGGACCTGTGACGTGTCCCAGAAGATCGCAGAGAGGGAGGGGGGGAGGTGAACTTCCTTCCAGTTCCACGGCACCAGGAGATGAAGTGGACCTGGGACAACGTCACAATGACATGCCAATTGTGGCATGCCGTGGGGTCATCTTCCCTTAAAGAGGAAGTTCCACATTTAGGTGGAACTCCGCTTTAAAAGAGTATTAAATGTCTTTTATATCTGGCTTTAGCAAATGAAAAAGGATAACTCCACACATTTTCAAACACAGAAGTGTGAATGGCACTTAAAATGGGTCTCAATGTAGCGTTCTTATGCCTTTTGGTTCCTATTATGTTCTGTGTTGTAATCAATGGTAATAATGTTTACTGGAATGATTTTGTAGTAGACAAATTAAAATGAAATATAGTCTATGTGAGTGAGAGGAGCCATAACAAAGTGTTGATTGTATTTAGTTTAATCCAAGCTGCTGTGAATGAATTGTACACCCAGTAAAGTAGCATCACAATCCAAGCATTGTAGAATGCTGTCATAGAACACGACACAAGACAAATATTTGCGCTGTAGGTGTGTCATGTTTGTACCGCCATATCATTGCCCTTATCACATGTGCCTGCTTTATAGCCCCTCATTATGGAGTCATAAGGCAAACTGATAACAACTAAACTGGGTTTTGTAACAAACTTCCTAAATACAAATCCCTATATGATACTTGTATGCTGGACAGATAACTCACCGGTGTGCTTTTATTTCCATTGACACTTGCCAAGTAACCATACAGCTACTCAAACCACATACAGTGCATTATACTCCGTTGTGTTTTGCTGTGCATATACTGTAACCACTCTGCTGAATATAAAATTTGAATTTTAGCTGCCTATTCATTGCCAATCGAAAGAAAAAGTAATGCTCCATAAGGTTTTAGCTTGTAGCAGGAAACAAAGACTATTTTGTACAAGATTCTGCTTCTGTGTGTCCCTGATGCCAACTTGCTATTACACATAATAATATATTCAATAAATATATTTATTTATATATACAATAAAATTCAAAGCTGCACTTCGGGCAAATGGCTACATACACAGTTGAAATACATGGGAACTGTTTTATCTTCCTAAAATAATTCCAGTTAACCAGTCTTGTAGTTAAGGATGAGCTCCCAGTTCACTCCGAACCCTTGTTGGGACCATAGCTTGCTTGTTTAGGCATTTATCTGAACATAAAACCTTTAGCCCATTGGGCAGGACCCAAACATCATACAGTGCCTTGAAAAAGTATTCATAAGGCCACTTTCACACTAGGGAAGGAGCGGTAAAGCGCCGCTACTTTCAGCGGTGCTTTTCCGATATTATATGGCGCCGTTATGCAGGCGGGAGCACATCGCTTTTAACCCCCCACAAGGGGTTAAAAAAGGGTTAAACGTGCCAGCGTGCCGTGCTTCCAAGGCGGTGTGCAGCCGCTTCGGAAGCGATTGCCATTGTTTTCAATTATAGGGCAGTGGAGCAGCGGTGTTCCAAAGAAGCTGCTTGCAGGACTTTTTGTAACGTCCTGCAAGCGCACCGCCCAGTGTGAAAGCACTCAGGGCTTTCACATTGGGGGGAATTTTTGAGACGCTTTACAGGCGTTATTTTAAACTAAAAAGTGTGAAAGTGGCCTAACCCTTGAAATTTCCCACATTTTGTCATATTACAACCAAAAATGTAAATGTATTTTGTTGGGATTTTATGTGATAGACCAACACAAAGTGTCACATAATTGTGAAGTGGAAGGAAAATAATAAATGGTTTTCAATTTTTTTACAAATAAATATGTGAATAGTGTGGGGTGCATTTGTATTCAGCCCCCCTGAGTCAATACTTTGTAGAACCGCCTTTCACTGCAATTACAACTGGAAGTCTTTTTGGGGAAGTCTCTACCAGTGCTGCACATCTAGAGAGTGACATTTTTCTTCTTTGCAAAATAGTTCAATCTCTGCCAGATTGGATGGAGAGCGTCTGTGAACAGCAATCATCAAGTCTTACCACAGATTCTCAATTGGATTTAGGTCTGGACTTTGATTGGGCCATTCTAACACATGAATATGCTTTGATCTAAACCGTTCCATTGTAGCTCTGGCTGTATGTTTAGGGTTGTTGTCCTGCTGGAAGGTGAACCTCCGCCCCAATCTCAGGTTCTTTGCAGACTCTAACATTGCCCTGCATTTGGCTCCATCTATCTGCCCAGCAACTCTGACCAGCTTCTCTGTCCCTGCTGAAGAAAAGCATCCACCTGTTGCCACCACCATGTTTCACAGTGGGGATGGAGTGTTTAGGATGATGTGCAGTGTTAGTTTTCCGTCACACATAGCGTTTTGCTTTAGGCCAAAGTTATATTTTTGAGCAACTTCTTCCATATGTTTGTTGTGTTCCCCACATAGCTTCTTGCAAACTGCAAACTGGACTTCTTATGGCTTTCTTTAAACAATGGCTTTCCTCTTACCTCTCTTCCATAAAGGCCAGATTTGTGGAGTGCACGACTAATAGTTGTCCTGTGGACAGATTCTCCCACTTGAGCTGTGGATCTCTGCAGCTCCTTCAGAGTTACCATGGGCCTTTTGGCTGCTTCTCTGATGAATGCTCTTCTTGCCCGGCCTTGCATTTTAGGTGGACGGCCATGTCTTGGTAGGTTTGCAGTTGTGCCATATTCTATCCAATTTCGGATGATGGATTGAACAGTGCTCTTTGAGATATTTAAAGCTTGGGATATTTTTTACAACCTAACCCTGCTTTAAACTTCTCCACAACTTTATCCCCGACCTGTCTGGTGTGTTCCTTGGCCTTTGTAATGCTGTTTGTTTACTAAGGTTCTCTAACAAACCTCTGAGGGCTTCACAGAACAGCTATATTTATACTGAGATTAAATTACACACAGGTGGACTCTATTTACTAATTAGGTGACTTCTGAAGGCAATTGGTTCCACTAGATTATAGTTAGAGGTATCAGAGTAAAGGGGGTTGAATACAAATACATGCTACACTTTTCACTTATTAATTTGTAAAAATGTTGAAAACCATTTATCATTTTCCTTCCACTTCACAATTATGTGCCACTTTGTGTTGGTCTAGTACATAAAATCCCAATAAAATACATTTACGTTTTTGGTTATAACATGACAAAATGTGGAAAATTTCAAGGGTTAGGCCGCTTTCACGCTGAGACGCATTACAGGTGTTTTTTTAGCTAAAAATAACACATGTCAAGCGCCTCAAAAATCCCCCCCAATCCACCCCAATGTGAAAGCCTTGAGTGCTCTCACACTGGGGCGGTGTGAATACTTTTTCAAGGCACTGTTTTAACATAACACTATTTTTTACCACTATATATGACAGCTTCCTTCTTCCCTGTCAATGGTTGTTAAGCAGGCAAAGGGTGCAGCACCTACCACACCCTAAGCAACCAGAAAGGTCACCCGGCCCCAATTACAAGCTAGCCAAAAATAATTGCCCATGTAAACAAAGAGGCAAGGATAGGTAATGACATAATTGACCAAATCTGATCATGGACAAATATGAATATGATTTAGTCAGTGATGTAAGCCATTATTCACACCCCTTTGTTTACATTCCAGATGGGTGTTCGGGTAGCAGTCATTAGTAAATGGTAATCAGTGGGCGCAGAGTGTTTTTGTTTTGTCAGGTCACCAGACATCGCTCTTCCTGATTCATATAGATCTGCACATCAATGTGATTGATGATGGATCTACAACCAAGACATGTAGCCTCTGGTATGGTTCAGCAGGAGGGAGTGGTGCATGCTCACCCCCCCCCCCTTCCATGCCAGTTAGGCTGCATGCTTGGATAAGGTTCTGGTATGAGTTTTGGTGGTGACCCCATACTTTTTTTTGTTTTTTTTTTCCATGGGGGTCTGGTATAGAAATATAGGAGAACCCCATGAAAAAAACCCCAAAAAAGTATGGGGTCACCACCAAAACTCATACCAGAACCTTATCCATAATAAGGGTCTAGTATATACTTTGTTTACTAACAGAAGTAAAGCAGCTGGGAGCTGTCATTTACCAACAATTTATCTAATGTACTAAGCTGTCAATACCAGCATTTTTTCTTTGTAAATGTCAGTTTTGCCGTAGTAGGTTGCATACAATAGACATATGCATCGCTTCACAGGCAGGTTAAAAACATCCTCCAGGCATGTTATTTAAAGGAATTTTGCATTTTTAATATTGCCCTTTATGTATTATTAATTTGCCGACCGCCTAACTTGGAATGTACGTCATGATTTTGATGTTAGATACCGTTGTTATGGCAGCAGCTGCCATAACCTGGTATTGTTTTTTCCTTTAGGCGGACAGCCGGATTCGCCGTAAGATCCCTTTTATAGACAGCGTGAGAAGTGCACTTTCTGGTCGTTTCTGAGCTTACCAGAGCCATTGGTAAGCCCAAAACTGATCCGATGCGGCCGATGGCTAGGCAGGAAGTCAAGTGAGGGCAAGATAGCCCCCACTCGGCTCAATGCCCTTGGAGGACCGGAGTTTGTTGTCATTCCAGGGACGTGCGCATTTTAAAGCATTGCATGTTAGGTATCTATTTATTCTGCTTAACATCATCTTGTACAAAAAAAATTGGGCTAACTTTAGTTTTTTTGGGGGTTTTTTAAATTCATTAAAGTGTATTTTTTCCAAAAAAAAATGCATTTGAAAGACTTCTGTGCAAATACAGTGTGACATAAAATATTGCAATGACCGCCATTTTATTCTCTAGGGTCTCTAACTTTTGGGGGTCCTAAGTAATTTTTTAGCAAAAATACTGCACACCTTCTCCAGGGCAGTACCCAGCCATGTCATTTGTTTGACAATCCCATGCCTATTAGCCTAGAAAATGGACTGACTATAATGGGGTCTCCACTACTTGTGATGCAATCCCCAAGAAGTGAGGCAGGTCACTGACCATACTTTTCTCCAGTGCAGCTAAGCAATACATCTTGTTAACAGGCCTTGTCTGATTACTGGCGAGCAAAAGAGCAGCACCACTTGGATAAAGTCATCACACTTCTCTGGACTCCTGTTAGCAAGCTACATGTGTTAGATTGACAGCAAAAGATTCATTTAAATGTGATTACTGAAATCAGCTTTATTAGCCAGGTATGTAGAGGCATAAACGAAATTTGTCTTTAATTTAAAAAAAGAATTTTCTTGCATTGTGTGAGATTTTCAAGAAATTCCTGTTCGCAATAGTTCCCCAACAGGAAATGCACTTAATATGTGTTTTACTACATTGGCCTGTATTGGTAATATTTTTATAGGCAAGTCTATATATGAAAAACTATGTTCTCTGTGTTTGGTAATATCCCTGAACTTCTAACCCTAAATGTAATAAAGCAAACATACTATACAATCTGAATAATTTTCAGGCAGCCCTTGCTTAATCATAGATGCATTATCTATATTAAAATTACTATAGTGAATACTATGAGTACCACTATGATGGTGATATCAAACAATATTTTAATTACTTTTCTTCATAAATAAAACAGTGACATAGTGCAAAGTCTTTTTGTGCAATATTAAGTGCTTCTTGCCTTGTTCCCAGGGTGTCCCCTATGTTTCCACCACATGCAATGTTGGTCACTCCCTTACTGTATAGCAAAGAAAGTCAACTAGGTTTGCAGGTCTTTTGGAGGACCTATCCCATTCTCCCTGACAGGGGCGTAACGATAGGGGTTGCAGGGGTTGCAGTTGCAACCGGGCCCCATGATCCAGGGGGCCCGTGTGCCTCCCTTGTATACCTGGATAGGAGGGATGGCGGGGGTGGCATTTAGAGGACCCAATCTCCTCAGTTTTCCTCTATCCAGTTTACTTGTCTTCTGCTGTTCCCAGGGTCCCTGTGTGCTTCCCTGGCAGATGGCAGAAAGGGGGCCCACTGCAGAACTTGTGAAAGGGCCCCACTGCGGGACCGTAAAAAAGGGACCTGCGATGGGAGTAAAGGGCCCCTGGATCAGTGGGAAGAGGGAGGGCCCTAGCCAGGGGTCAGGGGGCCCTTCATAATTTCTTGCACCGGGGCCCTGAAGGTTCTAGTTACGCCTCTGCTCCCTGATGTCCTCTGGTGACTCCCACAGGTCCAGACTCCTTCCTATTGTGATCCCAGAGGCTCTTCCAAAATGTTATTATGCAGGTGAAAAAATAACAGCCGCTCATAGTATAAAATCCTTTTGGGTTTATTTGTATAAAAATTACAGCAGTTGCGGTATAAAACGTTAAAAAAAGTGTCACTATATGGTTGATAAACAGCCCTCTGTATGTATAGAGAAATGGACGTTACCTACTTGCAGGCGTGTGTTCCACTCTCTGTGCTGGAAGTGACGCACGGGAGCATCAGATTGACGTGTTTCGTCATCAATAACATTATCAAATTTGTCTGTACATTTTTTTTTAAATGACAAACACGTGGCCCGGATCCTCCTCTTCTTGGGTCCCTCATCTGTGCTCCTGGCCCCTTTCCCCTGTTGAGTGCCCCCACAGCAAGCAGCTTGCTGTGAAGGCACCCGAGCCGAATCACAGTTCGCTGTGTCCATTCAGACACGGAGCAGCAAACCGGCCCCAGCCCCTATCTCTCCCAATTGGCTGACTGATTTTGATTGACAGCAGCGGGAGCCAATCACACCGTGCTGCTGTCTTAGTCAATGCGGAGGAGAGTCCCGGGCAGCTGAGACACTCCTGCAACATCGCTGGATAAAGCTGGATAGAGATGGGGCTCAGGTAAGTTTTAGGGGGGCTGCTGCACACAGAAGGTTTTTTTTTTTTATCTTAATGCATAGAATGCATTAAGATAAAAAAAAAAAACCTTTTACAATCCATTTAATTAAAACAATTATTTTCTTGCAGTGTGTGAGATTTTTAAGAATTTCCTGTTCACAATAGTCCCCCAACAGGAAATGCACTTAATATGTTTTTTACTACATTGACCTGTATAGGTAATATTTTTATAGGCAAGTCTATATATGGAAATCTATGTTCTCAGTGTTGGGTAATATCCCTGAACTTCTAACCATATACGTAATAAAGCAAACATACTATAGAAACTGACAAAGGTTAAAAGTCTACACGGAACTTACTGTTTTATGACCATGGCTAGCACCTGTCATAAGCTTTGCATTGTGCAGTAAATAATCATGTAAGTGCTATGGAAATTAGACTCCAGGTCCATAAAGTTATAGAATAGTTCACTTATATATAGATGGGTATAGTTATCGTGACCTTACTATTCTCAAATATCTTGCCAATTAGTAAAGCAATACAATTTCCATTTATAGCTTAATGAATGTTATCTGTCTGTGTGACAAGTCACAGATATTAAAAAGAGTCATATAAACATATAATTGTATTGAGGATAGTAGTGGGTGGTTGCCTGCCAGGGGTCATTAAGATAAAAAGTCTGGTATGAATGGTGCAGTTTGCCCTACTGGATCAGGGCCTAAGGGAGAGTCAGCAATAATGAATATAAATGATCCAGCTGTAAAAAACTGCTTTTGCATATATTTCTGCTCATTATAAAACAAACAAGGCTGTAATAATTCCTATAAATTAAGTAAACATTGAAGCGTTACTGAACCCAAGACTCTGCATTCACTATATCTGATCTCCCACAGTACACAGAACATGGAAATGCAATTATTTCAGTAAATATAAACTGCTAAATACCCTTTCTCATTAGCAGTGTATAGCAGTCTTGTGACTTCTATCAGTGTCTGGTTAGGAGTTTTCATACTGCACTGGCTGTTCTATCAGGATACAGGACCCCCAACCCTATGTCTGAACAGTGCTGATTGGTCCTGTGCTGATCACATGCACCCTCCCATGCAAAAAAAAAACCTCTCTATCAATACACACCAAACTGCATACCTCCCAACTTTCTGGGAACCTATTAGCAAAAGTATGTAGGCATAGGACACTCCCCCTACCACGCCCCCTTAAAGGAGAATTATACAAAAAAAATATTAGTTAAACCCACAAATGCTTTTTTTACCACTCCTATTCCTTTATATTTATTATTTTAAATGTACAAATGCAGCAATTTAGAAATTCGATAAAAGGTTTAGCATTGTAAAACACTTTTTGATAGATAAATAGTGCATTTTATATATAGGTATATGCATCAGGCCAAAATGAGGGACAGAGGGACTTTATTCCAAATCAGGGACAGTCCCTCAAAATCAGGGACAGTTGGGAGGTATGAAACTGAGCATGTGCAGACTGACTCCAAAGTCTCTGTCTATCCAGACATATTTTGGAGTCTGTGGAAAAAGAGGATAAAGGACCAAGCAGCCTTTTTACACAATGCAGAGGATTAACCCCTTAGGTTCCACAGTGAGTGTAACAAGCATGCTTTACTGAATATACAGACTGATTTTACTGTTGTGGGTTTAGTAACACTTTAAATATGGGTTCCTACTTTGTCTATAAATGAATCCAATCCCTCCACTGTGTATCTTTATCAGCCAAGGAAGCTGCCATGTTGGCCTCTGTGCGATCCCCAAGTGCCATGATGCTGCACGTGTGATCAGTTATGACACCAGCCATTTAACCACTTGACCTCTGGAAATTTTACCCCCCTTCATGACCAGGCTGCTTTTTGCGATACGACACTGTGTTACTTTAACTGGCAATTGCGCAGTCATGTGACGCTGTATCAAAATATAATGTATGTCCTTTTTATCCTAAAAATAGAGCTTTTTTTTGGTGGTGTTTGATCACCTCTGTGGTTTTTATTGTTTGCGCTATAAACATAATAATGCAGACAATTTTGAAAAAAAAAATATTTTTTATTTTCTGATATAAAACATATCCAATAAAATAATTAAAAGCAAATGTATTCATAAATTTAGGTTTTTGATAAAAAATCCCAATAAGCGTATATTGATTGATTTGCACAAAAGTTATAGCCTGCCTTTACACGCACATGAAATTTAATGGCATCCCAATCTTAGTCTGTAGGGTTCAATATTGGGTTGGCCCACCCTTTGCAGCTATAACAGCTTCAACTCCTCTGGAAAGGCGGTCCACAAGGTTCAGGAGTGTGTCTATGGGAATGTTTGACCATTCTTCCAGAAACGCATTTGTGAGGTCAGGCACTGATGTGAACGAGAAGGCCTGGCTCGCAGTCTCCACTCTAATTCATTGAAAAGGTGTTCTATCGGGTTGAGGTCAGGACTCTGTGCAGGCCAGTCAAGCTCCTCCACCCCAAACTCACTCATCCATGTCATTATGGACCTTGCTTTGTGCACTGGTCCAAATCATTTGGTGGAGGGGAGATTATGGTGTGGGGATGCTTTTCAGGGGTTGGGCTTGGACCCTTAGTTCCAGTGAAGGGAACTCTTAAGCATACCAAGACATTTTGGACAATTTCATGCTCCCAACTTTGTGAGAACAGTTTGGGGATGGCCCCATCCTGTTCCAACATGACTGTACACCACTGCACAAAGCAAGGCCTATAAAGACAAAGATGAGTGAGTTTGGGGTGGAGGAACTTGACTGGCTTGACCTCAACCTAAAAGAACATTTTTCAGATGAATTAGAGTGGAGACTGCGAGCCAGGCCTTCTCATCCAACATCAGTGCCTGACCTCACAAATGCGCTTCTGGAAGAACGGTTAAACATTCCCATAGACACTCCTAAACCTTGTGGACAGCCTTCCCAGAAGAGTTGAAGCTGTTATAGCTGCAAAGGGTGGGCCAACTCAATATTGAACCCTACAGAGTAAGATGCCATTAAAATTCATGTGTGTGTAAAGGCAGGTGTCCCAATACTTTTGTTAACATGGTGCATGTTACAGCGGTAACGTAGAAAAAAGAAAACTGCTGTGTCAATGATGCTGACAGACTGCATAGTACTATATATGTCCTTTTGGATTGTTCTCATAGTTCCACTTTAACAAAATAAGGATTACAGCGTGAGAGGTCTGATTATTATGCCTCATTTTAGAATTAAAACTACTCTTTAAGATGAAGCGTACATTTTCTGCTCTGGCGTATGGAAATTGAGATGCAGCTAGCCACAGAGGCTGTTCCTTTGTAAGTCCTGCTGATTTGTCCTCTTCAGTATATAGACTTATTTATCTTTTTTATGTCTTGAACTGTTATATTAATGACTTCCACCAACGGAGGTAAAGATACCTTTTAGTAGTTTATACCCTGAAAAACAGCTTTATTTGTACGCTCCAAGACTTAACAAGAACAGTCTTAGTGGATGGGTTCCGACTTGCCACAGCACTTAAAATTCGTTATAGCAAGACATTTTTGCGGCAAACCAAGGATACAGATTTACTAGAAATGAGATTTTCACTTCCACAGGCTCAAGGTACAGACTGTCCGTGAATGTCATCCTTATGAATACATGTTACACTAAACAACACGCAATAGAACATCAACTAGAAAAACTACAAATTCCAGTTTGTCCAAACAAGCCATAAACACTACAAATCTTGTTGAAAATGTTTTATTAAGTGATTTTACAGAGATAAAGGATATTTAGTACTGCATACTTGTCAGATTAAGGTTAGAGCTGCACTCTATATAGCTATAAAACACACAACCTAATACAGCTTAGAAAAAAAGTAAGTATAAACTGGAGGTCACCCCAACCTAAAAAAAAAGGGCAGATTATAATGGTCAGAGCAAGGGAGACCAATATTTATAAAATACTATTATTCTTTATTATACAAATTTTGAATATCTTATTTCTTTGGTATATTAATTAACACCATATTGTTTTAGGAATCTTGCTATTCTCTTGTCTGGGTCCTGAGGAAGCCATCAGGCGAAACACGTTGACCATACAGACAGCAGGCTAAAGATGCATGTTATGCATATTATTGTGTGTATTTTTATGAATTATCTCACCCATCATTTTTGGGACACCGGGAATTTTTATTGTGATTTTCTCAGGTTTTAATATTTGTATAATAAAGAATAATACTATTTTATTAATATTGGCCATTATAATCCACCTTTTTGTAGGTTGCTGGAGTGATATCCAGTTTATACTTACCTTTTTCTAAGATATTGGATGAGGCCACTAAGGCCCTTTGTAACCTTGTAACCTAATCATTATGGCATCATTAAATATACTTTTATGTCAGAGCGTACATTCCCTATTTGACCTGGTATCAGCCTATTGCAGCCCCTGTACACCAGAGCTGGAGCGTGCGAGGAATAAGCAAGAAACCAATCAGCTCATGTGCTGACAAGAATAATGCTGATAGAAGGGGAATGCAGAGTGGCAGAGAGATGTGCTGCTTCTCCTTTCACTGTTCAGTCACAGGCTGGGGGCTGGTTCACAATGACAGAGGCTCAGAGGAAGTGGGGTGGATTATGCTGGCCATCAGCCTTAGGACATGTAGCAGCATAAAAAAAAGTGCTGCATGGAAAATCTCTGGATCGAAGGTGAATTGTGCAGAAAAATTTGGTTGTGCTATTTTGTATTTTATTAAGCTATATTTTTTTTTTGTTTACCCACTTAAGGACTGGAAGGATTTCCAGCTTTAGGACCGGAGCCCTTTTTGCGATTCGGCACTGCGTCGCTTTAACTGAAAATTGCGCGATGTTGTACCCAAACGAAATTTGCGTCCTTTTTTTCCCACAAATAGAGCTTTCTTTTGGTGGTATTTGATCACCGCTGCATCATTTCTGATCGCCGCTATAAACAGAAAGAAAGCGACAATTTTGCAAAAAAACCCAAATTTCTTACTTTTTGCTAAAATACAAATCCAAAAAATATATATATAAAAAAACATTTTTTTTCATCGGTGTTGGCCGATTTATATTCTTCCTCATATTTGTGATTAAAAAAATTGCAATCGGCGTTTATTGATTGGTTTGCGCAAAAGTGGCCGCGTTTACGGATGATGAGAATTCATTTCTGGGGTTTTTATTTATTTATTTATTTTTTACTAGTAATGGCGGCGATCTGCGATTTTTGGCGGTACTGCGATATTTCAGCGGACATGTCGGAACATTTTGACACTTTTTTGGGACCATTGGCATTTATACAGCGATCAGT
>BLSH010218413.1:613386-629791 GCA_018402905.1 Glandirana rugosa
CCCAATTTATTTGTAGGGCACTTGCCCTAGTTTGAAGATGATTTTAGAACAGTTATATGGCTTCTACCGTTAATTAATACTTTTCAGACACAGTTTGAAGATGATCCACATTCACCTCCATTTTTGCTTTTTTTATGTTTTTATTTTTTTTAAAATATTTACAGTTATTTCCCTGTCCCCATTTTTTTGTAGGGCACTTGCCCTACCCTTACCCCCATTTTACTTCCTTTTGCAGCCCTCTAGGGCTTTCCAGGACTTTGTTACAGCCATTTTTGTGCATAAAAGTTCGGGTCCCCATTGATTTCAATGGGGTTCGTTGTCCGTGCGATCGTTCGGGTTCCGTCCGGACCCGGACCCGGACTTTGTCCCGAAGTTCGGACGGACCAGCAGAACCCGAACTTCCAGAGGTTCGCTCAACTCTAATTACAGTGCAAAAGACAAAGTTTTCCTAGCAAGCGGGAAAAGCATTACTGCTGAAGGTAAAGGCACGGGCTGGACTACATTACACCACAAGGTGAGCACAGTGCTGTATGTTCCAGAACTGGAAGGCAGACTTCTATCAGTGAAAAGTCTTGAAAACAATAGTCTCACAATTAAAGCATACTAAATAGATGTAACCTTTTGTTTCCTTACTTTCAAACCGCCTAGTAATTACATGTATTTTTTACTCACATTTTAGTTTCTCTCACTGCTGGACTTTTCCATTTTAGGAGAGGGCATCTGAAGCCCATCTGTAGTCTCCTGTCATCTCTGTGTAAAAAAAAATTTTTTTACATAGTTGAAGAACACAACATATTATTCATAATTTTAGCGCTACTTATTATTAATTATTAGTATTATTTTTTAGACACTTAAGCTATGCTTAGTTAAATTGCACAAGTGTGGGGCGTTTTCATTTGCATTCCCCATCCCATACACTGCTGTTGCCTATAAATAATTATATCGGTATTTTCAATCATCCAGGGCAGCGCCAACCCAGCTTTTATAAATATTTAGTAGTCATAAACCTCCTTTGATAGGAAGGAAACACTGGGGGCAGCAAACCCAAAAAAAGTTAACCCTAAAAAGTCCTGAGCGCGATTCCTTTATTTATTAATAAAAAAATGTTTTCCTTCAAAGGTAAGTCTATATAGGCCAAGGACTTTAATGATGTAAAAAAAAAATTCTGTGTGGAACTCCGCTTTAAGTTCCAGGGCGATGAATGCCCCATTCACAATAATAAGCAATTCCTCCCATAAGGAAAACTGTATGATCACCTATTCAGGCTCATCACCACTGACCAGCAAGCCAATATAGTCTCTAATTACCTACACAACAAATGTATTCACTTATGGCAAAGGCAGCTGGGGCACACAAGTCCAGAAGCTATACAGGCCATTATAAAGAGAGGCTTATCTGAAGATTTGACAATAATGCCTGGCAAAGTGCTCATGAAATGCAAGTGCTGTATTGAAGCAAAAGCCACAAATGCTCCTCTTTCAGAGGCTTCTCAAAGAAAAATCACCCATCCCCTGCAGCCCAAACACAGTGACGTATGCGGTCTAATGAAAACTCCCACGTCAGGCGGGAACAGAGATCTACTGACTTACATCAATGATTATTCCAGGTACACAACTACTTATCTGATGAAGCACAAGACTCAAACATCAGGGAAACTTCAAGAGTTTGTTGCCATATCTAACAACAAATTCTAATGCAGACCAGGAATAATACACACAGACAATGGGGGAGAATACATAAGCAAAGAAGTGGCCTTATACTTGAAGAGATAAGAAATAGTACACCAGACAATCACACCATACACTGCTGAACAAAAGGGTGTAGCAGAAAGGAAAAATCGTACACTTATAGAAATGGCCAGGTGCATGTTGTCAGGTGCCAACCTACCTCGTAAGTACCGGGGAGAAGCAGTTATGACTGCAACCTACCTACAGAACAGACTACCCTCAAGAGCTATTAAAAGTACTCCATCCAAAATGTGGCATGGATCAAAGCCTAGCATTGGACACATCAGAGTGTTTGGATGTAAAGCATATGCATATATTCCAAGTGAAAAGCGATCCAAGCTAGAGAACAGAGCCATAGAGGGCATTCTAGTAGGCTACACCCAAAGACTGACAAAGTGACAATAAGCCATAGTGTTTATTTTGATGAGAGTCCATCACCAGAAACACTGATCACTGAAAGCTGTGAAGTGAATATGCCAAGCAAACCAGAAGAAGAGGTCGATCAAAGCAAACCTATGCATGAGTCAGAACAAGAGGTGGAACTCACAATGCCTAAACCAAGTTCCCCACCAGATCCTGCTGAACTGCCTGAAGTCAGAAGTTCCATTCGGACTACAAAGGGGATACCACCCCGCAAGCTGTCTTGCACTGTCAAAACACACAGCATACTTGAACCAACATCCTGGGAAGACATAGAAAAACTACCAAAACATGAAGCCAATAAATGGAGAGAGGCAGCAGAAGAAGAATTTAAGTCACATCTAGAAAATAAAACCTGGACACTCACAGAGCTCCCTCCTAACCACAAAACTATAGGAAGTAAGTGGACTTTCAAAGTAAAGTCAGACGGGGACTTTACAGACCAGAAATCCACAAGTGGGTTCATCTTCCAGTATAGGGAAAGAACCATAAGTTGGTCTAGTCGAAAGCAAGCAACTGTTGCTCTATCTTAAACTGAAGCAGAGTACATTGCAGCAGCATACACATGTCAAGAAGCAATATGGATTTGTCAGCTTTTTGTGGACATTGGGATAGACATGTCAAAACCAATTCCCATTTTGAAGACAACCAGTGATGTATAAAAGCTTACGCAATCCAAAAGGGTCAATCCTAGGACCAAACACATTGATGTCAAGTATCACTTACTGAGGGACAATCAAGAGCAAGATGTTACTGACATTCAATATTGCCCATCAGAGGAGATAACTGCTGATGCACTTACCAAGCCTTTGTTGAAGGAATGTCATACTTATTTCTAGAAGAAGCTGAACGTAATTTGATAAAGCACATGCTGTTGAGAAGGTGTGTTGGAAGAGCAACAGCAAGTTGTTTTGTAATCTGACTATATACTGTGAATTATACACATGTAAGAAGCTTCCAGTCGCATATATCAATACTCTGCACAACAGGTTATGGGCCCAAGCACACCCAGCACACCCAGCAGCACCCAGAGGCACTGGAAGGAATTCTATATTATATCGCTTATATCAATACTCTGCACAACACACCCTGAGGAGGAATGTCAGCTGTCCCTGACTCTGGAGGTCACCACTAGGCCTCTGGAGGTCGGGGACACCATTACACAGCCTTCCCCAACCTTTTCAACACAGAGGAACTTTCTGATCTCAGGTAACCCAAGTTAAAAATGATTATATCTACAACTCATGATAATTACTGGGATAGTCAGTAGGAGTAATCATCCTTACACTTGTGGTCATTGGGAACAGTTACCACCTTACAGATTGCTAAACAGTGTCAGTGGGAACTTATCTGAGAGGCAGAAATTGCTCATTGCCCAAGGAATCCGTAGCTACCTCTAGAGGAACCCTGGTCTATTGGGTTGCATGAAGGGTGGGGATTGTTTGCTTGCATGTTTCCATTTTTATCTGCAGTTATGCTTAAAGTAGAACTATAGGCAAACATGTTTTTTTTTTCATTTTGGATAGAGTAAGGAAGGGTTATAACCCTGTAAGGTTTATTTTTCCATCTTTGTCCCATTGGGGAGATTTACCTTCACTTCCTGTCCAATACTCAAACAGGAATTGATTGTGTAAGCTATATATATCCCTGGTTGTCTTCAAAAATGGGAATTTGTTTTCGACATGTCTATCCAATGTCCACAAAAAGTTGATGAATCCATATCACTTCTTGACATGCGTATGCAGCTGCAATGTACTCTGCAAATTAAAGGAAATCTCTGCAAATTAAGGGAATCCCTTGGGGACCCCCTTGTCATTAGAACTAGTGTCCCAATTGGAATATCTCCCCTCTATTAGTTTTCTGGGCACAACTCAAAATTTGGGATTTTCTTTTACTTAGCAGATTGGCGGCCGAGCAGGACATTCATCCTTCTGACTAGACGTCATATGATGTCCTCTCAGAAGGGGCCACGCAGCTGCGTGATCTGTCACCGGCTGCATCTACCGGATGACACAGCTGATGACTGATCAGTGTACCGGCTCGCTGCCATCACCTTATATCACAGAACAATGATCACCAGGACAAATAGAGAGGGTAGACCTCCTTTGTCCAATAAAAATTTGACAGTAAATTAATCCTTCCCTACTGTATACAAAACTAGAAAAAAAAGTTTTGCCAATACAAACTTCTTTTGTTACTGTATTAAGGATGTCAAAGAACAACATAAGCAGCAAGGGATACTTCAAAGATGGCACCTAAGAATGTCTAATTCATTTCACATGTCCTTATAATTACATTAAAGGCCCGTACACACGGAACAATTATCGGCTGGAAATTTTCGTACGACAGCCTGTCGTCCAATAAACTGACCATTAGTACGATCCATTCAACAGTCGTTTTTCAATTATCGTCCAACAAAAGCTGTAGGAGCTGGACAGGAAATCTTGTCTGCCGACAAGGTCTCATTCGATTTATGGCTCGTCTGTACAGAAGTTGGCCAAACAAAAGTTGAAAGTACAAACTCGCATGTTCAGAACCCAGGAACGAGCCGGAAGTGTAAACACAAAATCAGCGGAAGGGGCCCAAAGGTTGATGCATGAAAACTGAACTTCCTCTTTATACGCTTGTAGCACGTCACTACGTTCGCATTTGTTGAACGATAACTTTACTCCTGTCAGTTTGCAAGACAAAATCGACAGCCGATTTTGGGAAAAGTTGAACATGTGGCCGTACGACAATCACAGCGTGTACAAGAGGCTTTAGTTACCTACATGCACTACAATGTGGTCATTTTTCCATGTTGTTTTGGTTGTAGAAAATATGAGGACAGATTGCTTGTATGTACAAATTAGAATCAATTTCCAAGGCATGCTGTGAATTTTAGTCCTGTGACAATGAGAGTTCACACATAGCTCATTTCAACAGGAAAGCTTTCCCAAAGAACTATAGAAAGATTCCTGGCTTTGTTCTATTTATAACGGCTTCAAATATTCCCATTCTTCTCAGTCATATTTCCCATCCGCGTTTATTCATATTTTCAAAGGCCTGCGGTTCACTGGGAGGGTGCAAGGTTGACGATTTGCTTCGAGCGCCAAGTGCCCTTGTACAAGCGCTGCTTGTAGAATGTATAATTGATACACTGATGTCTTCAGCCCACCCGCGGAGCTGCAATGTGCAGCGCTGACCTTCCAATACAATAGACAACAGCAGAAAATATTTTTAGGCAAAAAGATCTTTGTTTGGAAGCACAAAACATTAATATTCCTATTATTGTCCAGTATAGGGAAATGCACCCTTTTAAGTGTTGATACAAGTGAAAAAAAATGACAAGTAAAGAATGTTCTAAGCTTCAGATAGAGAAGGTAACACTCTGGGTTACCTAAAATCAATTTACAGCGTTTACTATAGTAAATAAGGCACATTGGCGCCATAACTGTGTAGTTGAGAATGTTTCTACAAGACATCTAAGCACTGCCTTCCCGAAATTCCATTTGTAATAAGTGAAGTGAAGCTCCCCAATACTATCGGTGAGTAGAGTTGAGCGGACACCTGGATGTTCAGGTTCAGCGGGTTCTGCCGAACTTCGTGAAAAAGTTTGAGTTTGGCCCAGAACTTGACCCAAACTTGACCCCAAACCCCATTGAAGTCAATGATGACCCGAACTTTTGGGCACAAAAATGGCTCTAAAAAAGTCCTGGAAAGGGCTAGAGGGCTGCAAAAAGAAGCCAAATGGGGGTAGAGTAGGACAAGTGCCCTGCAAACAAATGTGGATAGGAAAATAACTTAAAATCACATAAAAAAAATGGAGGAGGAGGTGGATGTGGAGTAGGGGGTTGAGGAGGCGGTGACCATGGCGGTCTAGGTGGTGGAAGTGGCAGTGGAGGAGGAGGAGGTAGCCAACACTGTTTTTTGTTTGTTTGGTTTTTTCTTCTAATTGGGGTAGCCCCCAAAATATTGAGACATATTAAAAAAAAAAGTTAAATTAAGTATACCAATGGCTGTGTGAGGCCGGTATAAATGGCTATTCTGCACAAGGTACAGACAGGTCTTGTGGGATCCATGCCTGGTTCATTTTAATAAAGGTTAGCTTGTCCATGCTGGCTGCGGACAGGCGGCTGCGCTTGTCTGTGATAACGCCCCCCTGCCGTGCTAAACACACTTTCAGACAATACACTGGCTGCAGGGCAGACCAGCACCTCCAAGGCATAAAGGGCAAGCTTGGGCCATGTGCCCAATTTGGAGACCCAGAAGTTGAATGGGGCAGACCCATCAGTCAGTACGTGTAGGTGTGTGCACACATACTGTTCCACCATGTTGCTGAAATGCTGCCTCCTGTTAAGACGTTGCCTATCCGCTGGTGGTGCTGTTTGTTGTGGCGTGCTGCTGACAAAGCTTTTCCACATTTCGGCCATGCTAATCCTGCCTTCTGAGGTGCTGGCGGTGCCACAGCTGCATTGGCGACCTCTTCCTCCTCCTCTGCCTTCGCCTTGTGCTTCCACTGAGCCCTCAGTGTCATTTGGGAATGCCCTCAGCAGCGCGTCTACCAGCGTGCGCTTGTAGTCGCGCATCTTCTGATCAGTGAGGGAATTAAGGATGGCACGTTGTCCTTGTAATGGGGATCCAGCAGGGTGGCCAGCCAGTAATCAGCACAAGTTACAATGTGGGCAACTCGACTGTCGTTGCGCAGGCACTGCTGCATGTAGTCGCTCATGTGTGCCAGGCTGCCCAGAGGCAAAGACAAGCTGTCCTCTGTGGGAGGTGTATCATCTGTGTCCTCCGTATCCCCCCAGCCAAGCTCCAGTGATGCCCAGGAGCTGCGTTGGGTGCCACCCTGCTGTGAACACGGTTCCTCCTCCTCCTCATCATCATCATGCTCGTCCTCATCCTCCAGAACTGTGCCCTGGCTTGAAAATTTTTTACCTGGCCTATGCTGGTGCAGGAACCCACCCTCCGAGCCACTTGTGAATGACTGGCCTGATAACTGTGGAAATGACCCCTCTTCCTCCTCCTCCTGTGCCACATCCTCTTCCATCATCGCCCGAAGTGTTTTTTCAAGGAGACATAGAAGTGGGATAGTAACGCTGAGAACAGCGTCATCAGCACTGGCCATTTTGGTGGAGTACTCGAAACACCGCAATATGGTACACAGGTCTCGCATGGAGGCCCACTCGTTGGTGGTGAAGTGGTGCTGTTCCGCAGAGCGACTGACCCGTGTGTGCTGCAGCTGAAACTCCACTATTGCCTGCTGCTGCTCACACAGTCTCTCCAGCATGTGCAAGGTGGAGTTCCACCTTGTGGGCACGTTGCATAGGAGGCGGTGAGCGGAAAGGCTGAAGTTCCGCTGCAGTGCAGACAGTCGAGCAGCAGCAGGGTGAGAATGCCGAAAGCGCGCACAGACGGCCCACACTTTCTGAAGCAGCTCTGACATAGTAGTTTTTTTAGAAATTTCTGCACCACCAAATGCAGCACACGCGCCGGGCAAGGGATGTGCATCAAACCGGCTAGGCCCAGAGCTGCTACGAGATTTCGTCCATTATCGCACACCACCAGGCTGGGCTTGAGGCTCAGTGGCAACAACCACTCATCGGTGTGTTGTTCAATTCCCATCCACAGCTCCTGCTCAGTGTGGGGTTTATCCCCCAAACATATCCATATTAAAACAGCCTGCTGTCGTTTCCCCCTGGATGTGCTGAAGTTGGCGGTAAAGGTGTTACGCTGACTGGATGAGGAAATGGTAGAGGAGGAGGAAGTGGAGTAGGAGGCAACAGGAGGCAAAGAGAAATGCCCTGCAATCCTCGGTGGCGGAAGGACATGCGCCAAACTGCTATCCGCCTCAGGCCCACCCGCCACTACATTTGCCCAGTGTGCAGTTAGCGAGATATAGCGTCCCTGCCCATGCTTACTGGTCCATGTATCAGTGGTTATGCGGACCTTGCCACAGATGGCGTTGCACAGTGCACACTTGATCTTGTCCCCAACTTGTTTGTGCAGGGAAGGGGTGGCTCGGAACCACGTACTGTGGGACAGCCACCGCCATCAGGTTTTTAAAACTGTCCGTGTCCACCAGACAGAATGACAGCATTTCAAAGGCCAGGAATTTTGAAATGCTGGCATTCAGGGCCAGGGATCGTGAGTTGGTAGGGGGGTACTTCCTCTTTCTCTTCAGGGTTTGGGAGATGGACAGCTGTAAGCTTCCATGGGACCGTGGTGTGGAAATGCTTGGGGACGGTGGCGGACATGGTGGCGTTGCTGTCACATCGTCTGTTTGCTGGGTGGCAGGTGACAATGGCACTGTAGAGGTGGAGGAAGAGGCTGAGGCAGCAGCAGAAGAGGAAGCAGGAGGAGCCCGAGACCTTTCTTGGATTTTGAGGTGCTTATTCAACTGCAGCTTGTGCTTTGCATGTAGATGCCTGGTCATGCAGGTTGTGCTCAGGTTTAGAACATTTATGCCTCGCTTCAGGCTCTGATTGCACAGCGTGCAAACCACTCGTGTCTTGTCGTCAGCACATTGTCTGAAGAACTGCCACGCCAGGGAACTCCTTTGAGCTGCCTTTGGTGTGCTAGGTCCCTGGGTGCGGTGGATAGTAGCAGGCATACTGTCTAGGGGATGGTCAATTGCAACCTGCTTCCTCTTTTGCTGTGCTGGTGCCTCTGTGCGACCACCACCTCTTCCTCCAAACTTCACACGTCACTCGCATGACCTTCATTCCATGTGGGGTCTAGGACCTCATCATCCTCCACATCATCTTCCACACACTCTTCACCACTGCCCTCCTTGTCAGTCTGCACACTGTGGAAAGCTGCAGCAGTTTCGTCATCATCAGAGACGTGCTGCGGTGGTGTTTCCATGTCCTCATCCTGAAACAGAAGTGGCTGGGCATTGGTGCACTCAATGTCTTCCACTTCTGGGGCTGGGCTATGTGGATGGCCCACGGAATGCACACCAGTGGAGTCATCAAAAAGCATAAGAGACTGCTTCATGACTTGGGATTCAGACTGCTTGGCTAATTTACAAGGGGCTGAGATGAAAGACAGATGGCCATGGGGTTCAGGTGCCAACTCTGAGCTTTCAGCGAGGGACCGGGTGGGAGACAATGTGAAGGAACTGGAGGCATTGTCAGCCATCCAATCTACTATCGCCTGTACTTGTTCTGGCCTCACCATTCGTTGAGCGGCATTCGGGCATACCATATAAGGTTCTGTTGGCTACTTGCACCTGAGGAAGGTGTTTCACTTGTGCGTGTAGCTGTCACAGATCGACCACGCCCTCTCCTTGCAACAGGAGCTTCACCAGCACCACCAACACCAGCAGCACCACGACCATGTCCCTTATTTGACGCTCTCCTCATCCTGGACGCAAATGTACTATTTAGCACAAATGTATATTATTCTTTATAACGCTAATCTGTCCCTCACACCAGCAGCAGGAACCTCTCCCTACACCAGTATGAGATGATTTTATAACTGTAATCTATCCCTCACACCAGCAGCAGGAACCTCTCCCTATGCCAGTATGAGATGATTTTATAACGGTAATCTGTCCCTCACACCAGCAGCAGGAACCTCTCCGTACACCAGTATGAGATGATTTTATAACGCTAATCTGTCCCTCACACCAGCAGCAGGAACCTCTCCCTACATCAGTATGAGATGATTTTATAACTCTAATCTGTCCCTCACACCCGCAGCAGGAACCTCTCCCTACACCAGTATGAGATGATTTTATAACGCTAATCTGTCCCTCACACCAGCAGCAGGAACCTCTCCCTACACCAGTATGAGATGATTTTATAACGGTAATCTGTCCCTCACACCAGCAGCAGGAACCTTTCCCTATACTAGTATGAGATGATTTTATAACAGTAATCTGTCCCTCACACCAGCAGCAGGAACCTCTCCCTATACTAGTATGAGATGATTTTATAACGCTAATTGTCCCTCACACCAGCCGCAGGAACCTCTCCCTACACCAGTATAAGATGATTTTATAACGCTAATCTGTGCCTCACACCAGCAGCAGGAACCTCTCCCTATACCAGTATGAGATGATTTTGTAGCGCTAATCTGTCCCTCACACCAGCAGCAGGAACCTCTCCGTGTACTAGTATGAGATGATTTTATAACGGTAATCCGTCCCTCATACCAGCGGCAGGAACCTCTCCCTATACTAGTATGAGATGATTTTATAACGCTAATCTATCCATCACACCAGCGGCAGGAACCTCTCCCTATACTAGTATGAGATGATTTTATGAATGCTAATCTATCCCTCACACCAGCGGCAGGAACCTCTCCCTATACTAGTATGAGATGATTTTATAACGCTAATCTATCCCTCACACCAGCGGCAGGAACCTCTCCCTATACTAGTATGAGATTATTTTATAATGCTAATCTATCCCTCACACCAGCGGCAGGAACCTCTCCCTATACCAATATGAGATGATTTTATAACGGTAATCTGTCCCTCACAGCGGCGGCAGCATCCTCTCCCTACACTAGTCTGAGAGCATGTGACATGCAGCGCTACGTGACTCCAGCTCATATCGAGGCTGGGTCACATGATGCATTGGCCAATCACAGCCATGCCATTAGTAGGCATGGCTATGATGGCTTCTAAGGGCAAACGAGTGAAACACTTGTTGATTGGCTGCCCTACAGCTATTCAAAAGGCACGAAAAAATACCCGAACCTCGAACCCAGTCTTTTTCTCAAATGTCCGGGTTTGGGACATGGACACCCTAAAGTCCCTAAAGTGCATATCCTGGACTCAGAACTATACCTTCGGCCCCACATCCAATCAATGTCAAAAGCTTGCCACCTCAACCTTCGCAACATCTCCAAAATACCCCCAACTCTAACCAATGACACCACAAAGCTTCCAATTTACTCTCTGGTCATCTCTTGCCTCGATACTGCAACTCCGTCCTCATTGGCTTACCTTTACATAGGCTATCACCCCTTCAGTCCATCATGAATGATGCCGCCAGACTCATCCACCTTACCAAACACTCAGCGTCTGCTACCCCTCTCTGCTGATCCCTCCATTGGCTTCTGCTCACCCAATGAATTGCATTCAAAATACTAACAACTTACAAAGTCATCCATGACTCTGCCCCCAGCTACCTCACTAACCTTGTCGCAAAATACTAATCAAATCATTCTCTTCGTTCTTCTTACGACTCCGGCTCTTTAGCTTCCTTGTCACCTCATCCCATGCTCACTTCCAGGACTTCACAGCCTCTCCTATTCTCTGGAACTCCCTACCCCAATCTGTCCGACTATCTCCTCAGATATGGTGGTTGCATTAGTTTGAATTTTTTAGGCTTTTTGTCCTTTATTTTCACCCAATAATACTGTGACTGTATACTACCCGTTGAAGGGCTGCTAAGCTTACTTATCCTTTTATATTTATGGAGAGAGTCTTGGCCGTCATTAGGATTTTTCTGGTTTGGACTGAAAACATGTCTTCATTGGGGATGAAGTCCGGGTTCACTCTAATGGTTGGGAGTATAAGTAAAATAGAGTTTTCTCTCCCATAGAATAAACAACACATCCCCTCTACAGGAAAGTATGTTCAAATTTCTCCGACTTGGGTTTTAAAGTGATTGTAAATGTTTGCTTTTTTTTTTTTTTTAATAACAAACATGTTATACTTACCTGCTCTGTGTAATGGTTTTGCACAGAGCAGCCTCAACCCTCCTCTTCTGGGGTACCCCACTGGTGCTCCTGGCTCCTCCTCCTAGCCGAGTACCTCCATAGCAAGGGGCTTGCTATGGGGACACTCATGCATGCTCTCTCCCGAGCTGGCTCTGTGTGTTCTTAAGACACACGAAGCATGTCTCGGCTCTGCCTCCCACTCCATCCTCATTGGCTGTGATTGACAACAGCGGAAGCCAATGGCTCCCATTGCTGTCTCTGAGCCTATGAGGAGGGAGATAGCCTCTTCTCTCGTGCACATTGCTGGATCGAGATCAAGCTCAGGTAAGTATAAATGGAGACTGAGTGAGGGGGGGGCTGCATACTGAAGTTTTTTTACTTTAAAAAGGAGTTCCACCACCCCCCCAAAAATTAAAAGTCAGCAGCTACAAATACTATAGCTGCTGACTTTTACAATTAGGGCACTTACCTGTCCAGCCATTCAGCAATTCTTGAATTGGCTCTCGGTTGCTGGTGCCACCATCTTGGCTAAGGAGAACTGTCAGTGAAGCTTTGCGGCTTCGCAGCTGGTTTCCTACTGCGCATGTGCAAATCATTCTGCGCTCTGTGAATGGGCCGGCTGCAGGAGAAAAGGAGGGGGGCGAACTTCTGGCTCACTTCGCCACCGTGAACTGAGCTTGAAGTGGGAGCGGGTACCTGTCAAAACTAGGTACCTGCTCCCCCCCTCGAAAGGAGCCAAATGTATCAGTGGAGTGGGGGGGGGGGGCGCAGACAAGTGGAGCTTCCCCTTTTGGGTAGAGCCCCACTTTAATGCAGAGAATGTATTAAGATAAAAAAATCCTTCTGACTTTAGAACTGGTTTAATCAATTGCATTTGGAATAGTTCAGTAAAACAGCCCACACCTTCTTTAAAACTTCAATTTATCGAATAAACTCAACAATCCTTATCTGGTGTTTGTGTAAGCAGTAGGTGGGGATGTGAAAAAATGTTGGGAGTTTTGGCCAACAAATAGTAACCAAGAACTAATGTAAACACATTGATTTCCTGCGCGAGATTAACAGGTCACTGAAATCAATGGAGGAGATTAAAATATTACCAAAACATTTGGATAATTTAACAAGGCCGTGCAAAGAGCAGCGGTGATGTGTACATTGCAGTAACCCATTGTAGTCTATGAGGTCCCAGTCAACCAAAGGGCGTCCTTTTTAGCCTAATAACTAGTGGTCTCCCTATTTGCACCATTGTCATTGAGAAAAGGACCTTTTCTAACTTACAAAGTGGCAGGAACAAGTTCTTCCAATAGTAAGAGGAGCCCAGTATTGTACATGGAGCTTTTGCAACGTGTTGGAGAATCCCCCTGTGCATGGGGCTCAATTGTCCTACTCGATACAGTAGGTCTGCATCTGTCAGTAATGTGTTATTTATTCGTCTATCTAAGAGTTACAAAACATGAACTACATGACATATTCCTGGAAGAAAATATAACAAATCAATTGCACAATTCCCAGAATGGCGTGTTTCATCGCAGACGCAATGTATGGGAGTGTTGGGTTTCGTGACCCCCATTTCTCCACAGAATGGCCAAGAGCAGCAAAAAAACAAAACATCATTATTCATGAGGTCTGTGCATCTGACCCCATTCCATTTAGTGACTTTGCTGGAAGCTTAACAACAAAGATTTCAATTTATGTCCATCCAGTCCTGATCTTTCTAGAGCTCTGCCACACAGAACAGTCCTGTTTGAATGGGCAGAAGACCTGACTTTGCTCAGCTGCATTTAAGTAACAATTACAGATCTTCTACTTCCACCAGCCTGTGACTGGACAGTTTAAAGTGGAGCTCCACCCATAAGGGATGCTCTGCTTGTTCGCCCCCCCCACCCACTGCCACATTTGGCACTTTTTGGGGAGGAGAGAGGAGCGGGTAACTGGTTTTTACGGGTACCGATTCCCACTTCTGGGTAAGATCGGCGATTGGTGATCTATGACATTTCCGGCCCCTCCTCCTTCCGCCCACTGCCTCCTGGGAAACACAGGTCCCACAAGACGGCGGGACCATTCAGAAAGCGCAGCATGACTCGCGCATGCACAGAAGGAAACCTGCTATGAAGTCTGAGGGCTTCACTGCCGGTTTCCCTTACTTACAATGTCGGCACTTGCACCTGAGGCCAATTAACTAATTGGCTCAGGGTGCCGACATTGCAGGATCCCTGTTCAGGTAATTGTCCATATATTAAAAGTCAGAAGCTACAGTATTTGTAGCTGCTTTTTCTTCTTTTTTTTTCTTTTACAGACTGGAGGTCCTCTTTCAAGAGGAGGTATACTCTTTTTTTATTTTTGTTTTTTTCTTACCTGCAAAGTAAAGGTATAATGTGCTAGTATGCATAGTATGCATGTTATGTGCCACTTACCTACAAACGAAACCCTCTTCGACCCGCTGAAGGCCGCATTCATGTTCGCCCGTCCTCCTTCCGGGTCCGCGGCTTTGTGACGGCGGTAACGGCACAGGGCTCTGAACCACTAGCGGCCGTTCCTTCAGAGCACATGCGCCAATGACGTAATGGGTGCAGTATACAGTAAATATCTCCTAAACGGTGCAAGTTTAGGAGATATTTACAATACCTATAGGTAAGCCTTATCATAGGCTTACCTATAGGTACAAACATTAGAGGGAGGTTTACTTCCTCTTTAAAGGGGGCTGTAAACCCTCAGGGTTTTTCACCTTAATGCATCCGATGCATCCTCCTTTAGACCCCTTTCACACCGGGGCCACCAGAGGGTTAGTTATACCGCTCGTAATAGCGGCGCTATGGCACCGCTATTCGGGCAGCGGCTGTGCGCTTTTAACCCCCCACAAGGGGTTAAACAGTGGTTAAAAGTGCCGGTTAGCGGCGCTCCCGAAACGGTGTTCACCACTTCGGGAGCACTGCCCCATTGTTTTCAATGGGCAGGGGCGGTATAGGAGCGGTGAATACACCGCTCCCATACCGCTGCAAGGATGTGGTTTGCAGGACTTTTTTTACCATCCTGCAAGCGCACCGCCCCAGTGTGAGAGCATGCAGGCTTTCACACTGGGGTGTATTGGGGGGGGGGGGAGTTTTTCAGGCGCTTTTCTAACGCTATTTTTAGTGCAAAAGCGCCTGAAAAACATTTTGGTGTGAAAGGGGTCTTAGTGTAGCAGCCCCCCAGAGCCCCCGTTTTTGTAGCAGCCATTGGCTTGCGCTGCTGTCAATCAAATCAATCACGTGCTGCTGTTTGCGTCAATGGATGCAGCAGCAGGACTCGGGAGCGCGCCAACATGAGTGTCCCCAGGGAAGCGCTGCCCCGTGAGAGCACTCGATGCGGGGAGGAGCCAGGAGCACCGCGGAGGGACCCCAGCAGAGGAGGATCAGGGCCACTCTGTGCAAAACCCTTGCAAAGAGGAGGTAAATATAACATGTTTGTTATTTAAAAAGCCTCAGAGAAGCAGTGCTGATTCTATACAATGCATGTTAATGAGCATTATGATGCACATGTTATAGTCCTGCTTCTGAGTTTCTGGCAGTTGCAACCAAGGATTCAGATAGCACTAGGGGCCCTGGGGCATTTGTCCCACATCCCATGGGCCCTAATGTGCAGTGCCACAGTAGAGAGGTGGAGTTTAGCTCACTGCCTTCTGCTGTAACTGATGCTTGATGCGTTAACATTAGGGGTGGAAGGGAGAGATCTGTACAGGGTGGGATTTGAGAGGGGTCTGTATCAGAGGGAAGGTTTTTACAGAGGTCTGTACATGCCCAACTCCATCCTCTGCCCCCTGCCTCTCAACTGCAGAGCAACAGGATTGCTAAAAGAGTACTCACGTGCTACTCACCTGCAAGGCACTCAATAATGCTGGCGAGTAAGATTCTGTAGCATTTTGGGCAGCGAGAGAGCGATGCCATAGGAACAGGTGAGAAGTCTTTTTAGAAAACCTATTGCTGATGAAATCCTGAGACAGGATAATTAATATTGCATGGCCCCAATGGTTTCAGCAGGTGTGTGGAGCTGTAAACTTTGGTGCAGAGATCTTTTTATTAAGGTATCCAAGAGGAACTATATGAAGACTGTGGACACCTGACCATAACATTTGTATGAAAATTCCAAAATATACCGCGCTCATTCAGCAGTAGAGTTGAGCGAACACCTGGAAGTTCGGGTTCTGCTGGTCCGTCCGAACTTCGTGACAAAGTCCGGGTCCGGGTCCGGACGGAACCCGAACGATCGCACGGACGCCTGGGCCTGAAACAGTGCTTCAAGCCTGCCTGGTCGTCTTGGGCTTGAAGGTCCACAAGCGAGTTGAGATGACGACTTACTCGCGCCATATAAAACCTTAAAAGTATGTTTACAATACCAGTCCACAGGTGTCAGAAGTATATCAAGGAGAACCTATGGAATTATTTTTCTAGAGACGTGGTTTCAAATGTCGAGGTGTGTGGACGACTTTGGTAACCCCGGTACGTTATAATTAATAGGACAGAGTCCTAAAGTAGTCGTTATCCAAAAGATTTTTCTGAAGAGTGGACAAGGATACCGTAGCGAGAGAGCGACGGGTTTTACGATGTCTTAGAATGAGCGGTCGT
>BLSH010218413.1:637810-648350 GCA_018402905.1 Glandirana rugosa
ACAAACACCGTGTAGTCATATACACTCCCCCCTTTGAAAAGTTCTACCCACCACTGGTACCGCCGGTAAAACTTCTGAAACTACGGATACTGGAAGCCTGCGCTAGCATTTCTCCTGCGGTGTTGCTATCAGTGTGTGAAGAGTGGGAGAAGAGGGTTGCATTGACAATCCAACACAATGGGCAGCACACTGAACACATTTTATAAGTGGTCATAAACTTGTAAATAACTCATGAAAGAATAAAGTTATGTTAAAACCAAGCACACCATTGTTTTTCTTGTGAAATTCCCAATAAGTTTGATGTGTCACATGACCCTCTTCCTATTGAAAAAACAAAAGTTGGATTCAAAATGGCCGACTTCAAAATGGCCGCCATGGTCACCACCCATCTTGAAAAGTTTCCCCCCTCACATATACTGATGTGCCACAAACAGGAAGTTAATATCACCAACCATTCCCATTTTATTAAGGTGTATCCATATAAATGGCCCACCCTGTACATCTCTAGATGATGTGATTGTCAATGAAGTTACACAAGGGACATTGTGTATCTTTTTTTTGGGAGGGGAATTTTTAATAAAATACTTTTTCATGGCGTGGGTGTCTTTGTTTGCTTTTAATTTTTTGAGATAATAGGAAGGGTACTAATGTACAACATACTTCTTCCCATAGGGAGAAAGGTTGGATGCTTGAAGTCCACTCGTTATAAAGGGGCTTCCAGATTCCAATAAGTCCCACTGCAAACCTCCACATCATTTTGGGACATCTGATGTAGGGTGAGGCCCTTATACGCTCTACTCCAAATGTTGAAGGCCTATGGTCAAGTGTCATGGCTCGGAAGGGGGGGCACACTTGCTCTCCTACCCTACCTGGTCACCCAGCTACATATCTTGATAAAGGCCTGGCATGAACTTTGGTGTGGACCTGAACAGTCTTAGGGGGTTCCAGGTGGATGAGTTGCTACATTTCTGATTGCTTGATTGCTGCAACTGCTCTTAACAGTCGCAAAACCTCATACATTGTCATTGTTCTGGTCTTCACTGGCAGTATACATCAATAACTGGTTTTTAAAATCAGTGTATATAAATGTTCTGGTGTTTGAAGGCAGTCCAGTATCAATGTCCTGGTGAATATGGTTAACTTATGGCTTTTGGCCCTTGGTTCAGATCCCACCAAAGACTTTGCACATGTGTGGGTTTCCATGACGTATAAATATATTACAAAAATATATTAAAAACTTCCTTCTAATATGTTTGTTAATGTTTAAGTGTGGTACTTAAAGCGAATTGTAAGTTCTTTGGGGAGGTTGTTGATGTGAGTGCTTCTATATACAGTATTTTGTAAAGTACTGCTAAAATGTTTGTACTCCATAAACCCAGGGACTACATCTAAATAATAGAATCTTTATTGCTCCAGTAACAGTTATTGTGGTCTTCTTAGTGGTTTCAGACTCAGGAAAATAGTTTACAAGTATTCCTGAAACTGCAGGCCACAGAGGTTGAATGGAAATAGTTAGTGCAGTCCAGGTGTCTGTCAAGATTTCCCCATCATTTCCAAAATAATAGTGTTACTAAATGGAAAAGAAACTTTGAGTCCATCAAAGCAGTGTCTAGCAACTTGGGTGGATGAAAATAGGCCATCTCCCAAATCTGTATAACCTAGTTCCCAGCTCAAGGTGTTCATAGACACTGGAAAGCTTGGTCCAATTGCCCTCTGGCATCAAAGTAATTACTTATCTAAATACATGTTCAGGTAAAAAAGAATATAATAAAATAGATTATAACCATCTTCTGAAATTTGAATAGAATACAATAGAATTAAAAAAAATAGAATAGGACAGAAATAATAGCATAGAAAAAAACAAACAAACAACAGAATATAATAGAATAGAATTCCTATTCTAATCTATTCTTTTCTATTCTATTCAAGTTAAGATTGATTCTATTCGAATTTTGGGAAATGGTTATATTCTTTCTACTCTATTCTATTCTATTGTTTTTTTTTTATTCTATTATTTTCTATTCGATTATAGTTGATTCTATTCTTTTTTTTTTCTATTCTATTCTTTTCTCCTGTATTCAAATTCAAATGTATTCTTTGAAATTCAAAATTCAGAAGATGGTGATATTCTTTCTATGTTATTCTATTCTATTTGTTTCTATTATTATTACAAGCGCTGCGTAAACTGTTGGCACTATATAAATCCTGTATAATAAATCCATTACAATATTATATTTTAATGTATTCTGTTCTTTTATTTCTATTCTATTTTGTTCTGTTTTATTCTATTATATTCTATTCTTTTCTTTCCTGTTATCTTCTTTTCTAGTTTATTATTTTTTTTTCTATTCTATTACTTTATTTTCTATTCTATTTTATTCTCTGTGGAAATTGGAAATCTATTCAAATTCGAAAACTTTTCGAATTCGAATTTGAAAACTGTTAGAAAACTTTTGAAACTTTTTTTCGTTATTTCGGATTTGTTTAAATTCGGAACTATTGTAATTCAGAAATTCGGATACATCCAAACTTCCAAAAAACTAAGGTTTGTCCGAATTTTAATTCGGAACGAAACGAACCACACATGTCTACCACCAATGGAAGACCGCATTCACTTCTGTCTATAAGGCTACTTCATGTACCACTTTGTGGGAACTAACTCAGAAATTGGCCCAATACTGGTACCTAACCACTGCACTTCTTGCCAAATTTAAAGGCCACTCTTCCCCACTATGCTGGAGAGCAGGTCGAGGGACAGGTACAATTCTACACATAATGTAGGACTGCCCCCTTATTCAGGGTTTTTGGATAGAGGTATTCCAAATAATAAGTGAGATTGTAGGCCAGCCAATTCCACCCAACCCCGCCTTAGCAATTCTCAACCTGAATATTGACCAAATCCGTGCAAAATTACAAAAAGTGATCACCCACATACTGTTAGCAGCCATCACAAAATATCCATAACAAAACAGCAGAAAGCTCTTGCTCCTCCAAAAATCCTTGATGTGGTCAGACTAACCCGAACTCATTATACCTATGAACTCCTGCTAGCTAGGGATAAAGAAGCTTACCAATGTGAGGGGAGGGTTTGGTCCGAGTGGTCAGCTTGGTTCAAACAGCTTACTAGAGGGAACTCAGTTTAATTTCTATGGTTATTTCATCTGACTAAAACCTCACTCTACTTAATTCAGTCATGACCGGATGGATATATGATGTTGTCTAGCAAGTTGTTAATTTTTGTTTCCTTTGTTTTACTATACATTCCTTCATATATATATATACTGCATCTGATCCTATGCAGGTGCCGTTTGGCCAACAATTTCTCATCTGACTTCTTTGTTTTTTCAGTCAAAAGATGTTGGGCCGGAGGAGGCTAACAGGGCCATCCAGTTAGCAAACTTTATCCGGTTCATCAGGAACTGGACGAAATTTGTAAAGGGCATAGCCAATTTAATAGTCAGACTGACCACAATGAGGTCCTTCAAGATGTTCCTGCTGAGGACCCGATGTCTAGAATCTGTGCAGCATTGTATAAGAAGAGATTATAAATTTTAAGCAACGGTTATCCTCTGATGTTAGATGATAAGCTTTTAGCATTTAAATCACAAAATTAAAAAAACATGTATTAAAGTATTCTTAGTTTCTGAGTGCAGCTCATAGGAAAGCAGGAAAAACTTGTATCTGGCCTTTACTGCGTGGAAATAGGACAAATATAATGAGCAGCTAATCCTCGGCTAACTGATGTAAACAAGTGCCATTTGACTTAAATGTCATGAATTTCACATCATTTCTTTCTACAATAGACAACATAAATAGGCTGAAACAGAAATTCACTTGCAAAAAATGTGTGACTTTTGTGACCTCCTGGAAATCTTCTTCTATAAGAATACATAGGAACTATACATGTACAGTATATGATGTATTTGACAGTACATGGTCAACATGGTAGAGACACTGGAGAGTTGTAAATATAAAATGTATGGTTTCATATATTGTTTTCATATATCTCTTAATGGGGACAAAGACAAAAATGAAAAGACATTTATAGTACAAAGGGGAAATATTGGAATCTCTAACAGTGTTTCAATCTTGTCTGTGCCCTTCAGCCCTGGTGACAACCACTCCCCCATTTCTTGTACAGAAACAGGAAGTAGAAAGAGGAAATCTGTCCAATTAAAGTAGTTATGAAGCTCTAATGGGTAACTTTCATGGGTATACAATTGCGACACGTCATATTGTGATTGAATGTTATTAAAAATTGCCTTTCCTTTGCAATCTGCAGCTCTGTAATTTTCTGAAAATGCAACATGGCTACCTGGAGATGTTCTATACACAGCATGTGTACAGAACTCCCCACAGAAACATAATTTCCTGCTTGTTTCATTGGCTCACCAATTTTCCCAGAAGTCTGCACTAAGATAGAAGTCAGATTTTAGACATCATCACAAAAATTTTTTTGGTGAGATACTTCCAATAGGAACACGGGTCTAAAGGGATGCAGGCCCAGCAGCTTTCCTCATTGGAGCCCCGCATGTGCACAGCTGATTGATAATTATGAAACCACTCCTATTAGATTCACTTTCCCACAGGGCACAGAGAAACACACTGTGATTTCTTCAGAATAACAAAAGGTAGGAATCTGCAACAGTTAGTTAAAATCCTTGTAATGTACATAGATCACAGATTTTTTCTCAACAAAAGTGGAGTTACACTTGGTTTTCAATCCATTAAGCTGAAAAACCTCTTGCGCTGCAAAATCCCAGCCCCCCTTATACGTACGTGAGTCATTGTAGGTGACATCAGTGTCCTTGCCTTGCCCTACATGTTTCATCATGTGATGTCCTCCCGAACCGGAAGAGGATGTCACATGATGAAACGCGTAGGGAGTGGCAAGGGTGCTGACGTCACAGCGCAAACCAGGATCATACTTGCGTGTTATATCAGTGGCCGGAGACGATCAGCGATACAATCAAGAGTTGCTTCCCTAGTGTCAGGCATGACACTATGAATATGTGAGTGTTTTACTATTTTAATAAAGCCTACTTTTAAAATGTTATTACACTATGGAAGCCTTCCTTCTTCTATCCTACCTTTATGTGTAATCGGGACCGGTATGATAGGGTTCATTGGGAGGAACTACATCTGGAGCCAGTATTGTGGAGCCATTACCTGATAAATGATTACTGATAGGAACAGTTGCTGGTTTTTAATGTTACCAGCCATTAACTCTTGCGAGTTAATTTAGTGTGAGTAGTGGAGGATCACACTGGGTGTTGCACCTAGTGGCACGAGAATCACTTCTAAGAAGGAGTCAGCACTCAATCTTTATCTTGGGACTTTTTTTTTATCACATATGGACGTTTTGATTTTTTTTCTTTATGACACATTATATATGTATATGTATTTGATTGCCCTTATATTATTTGCACTTTATTAGCACTTTTGCACTTTAGAATTTTGCAATTTTTGCACATCAGTGCACTATAATATTGGATTGTTTTGTATATACAGTGTTATCATATTTATATAATTTATTGTGTATTAATTGTTTCAGCACATAATGTATGATTAGAAATTATTTTATGTACTTCACTATTTGTGAGCACAATTTAGTTTAGGGTAGTTTAGACCAGCACTGCTTGTCCTTTTCCCATATTGCTTTTTGGTGGTACATCAAAATATTAGTGGCAGCGGTCTGTCTTGCACAAGCTTATTTATACTGCGTCTCTTTTCCTAAACATTTTCCATGACGCTACAGTTTTTTTATAGTATCTTAATAATAATATAATAACATATAACTAAAGGAAAAGCAGTTTTTTAGTTTTGGAGTGAAGAGGGATTAGAACACCTTTCAGGTTTTATTGCTGTCTGTGCCCCTGTTAGGGATATTCACCCTATTTGTTACATTTGCTGTTTGCACGAGTAATAGTGATAAAAAATTAAAAAATTGGGTTGTCCACAGAACAGGGGAATTTTAAGGAGGACACTAGTTTTGGTGACTCTGGTGGCAACCAGGAATTCCATAACTTTGAAGAGTTTTCCCCTCACTTCCTATTTTGGTTATGGGACAGGAAGTGGCAAATCATCCTCCATTCCAAGTACACAACAGTTTTGTGGAAAGTCTTCAGATAGGAGTATTTGGGTGACGCCACCCTACTAGAATTTTAAGCCTTGATGTAAGTGTAACCTTTAAAAGCATTTTAATAAAATTGTTGGTGGTTTTACACTATGAGGCTTTTTTTCTCCTTATCCATACTATGAGCAAAATGAAAAAAAAAAACTTTTGAAACTTTTTTCATTATTTCGGATTTGTTTAAATTCGGAACTATTGTAATTCGGAAATTCGGATACATCTGAATTTCCAAAAAACGAAGGTTCGTCCAAATTTAAATTCGGAACAAAATGAACCACACATGTCCTCCATTCCAAGTACACAACAGTTTTGTGGAAAGTCTTCGGATAGGAGTATTTGGGTGACGCCACCCCACTGGTAGGATGTGATATCACCACCAGTTTTATTTCTCACGCTAGAATTTTCAGCCTTGATGTAAGTGTAACCTTTAAAAGAATTTTAATAAAATTGTTGGTGGTTTTACACTGTGAGGCTTTTTTTCTCCTTATCCATATGTGATCTTAAAATATTGGAAGTTTGATCTGAAATATGAGTGGATGCAAGCTTTCACATCTAACACACCTAAGACATACAAGCCAATGATTATTCGAGTGCAAGCAGGCTGAATCTGTGTGGAAGCATACCACGGATCCATGTGTATGATTATATGAGCATGATCTCTGTAATAGGGATCCAACATTTTCGGTAAGAGGCTGATTTTACCAGAAGGAATTTTATTGCCTGGGATATAGAAGATTATCTGCAAGGACACCTATTTTTTTTACCTTTTTAAAGCTTGTTAGCATGGACTTCTCAAGCTGTGAACTACCAATAGTATACACATCATTCAATTGAACCATCTCCTTTTTATGTTTAAGGCCACTTTCACACTGAGACGTTTTTCAGGCGCTTTTGTTCTATCAATAGCACCTGTAAAGTGCCTGAAAAATTCATCCCAATGTGCCCCAGAGGGAAAGCCCAAGTGCTTTCACATTGGGGCGGTGCGCTTGCAGGATGTTAGGAAAAGTCCCAAGCAGCATCTTTGGGGTGGTGCGGTGAGCGGTGTATACAGCACTCCTCCAGCGCTCCTCCACCGCCCCTGCCATTGAAATCAATGGGCTGAAGCAGCTCTTTGGAAGCGCCGCTTGTCGGCACTTTTAAACCCTTTTTAACCCCTTGTGGGGGGTTAGAAGCGCCCCGTTCCCGCCTGCATAGCACCAGAGTGCCGCTATAACAACGGAAAAGAACCACTGAAACTAACGGCGCTTTAACACTACTGCCCCCCCCAGTGTGAAAGTGCCCTAAGAGTGATATTTTGTAGCAACTTTTATCATCAGCACTTCAATAGTTCACAAAGACATATTTCCTCACTCATTTAACTTTGTCAGTATATTTTGTGTAGGTGGACTACTAGTAACACACACACTAGTTTTTGAAATAATTTATTTATTATCAACTGTTCAACTTTTGATTGTTATTGCATTTGACAGGCAATTTCTGTAATCACAAGTTATTGCAGTTATCACATTTAGCACTAGTCCCTTTATATATTTCACAGGAATAGCGCACCATTTTAAATGATTTATTTACTAGTTTTGGTGACCCAGATGACAACCAGGAATTCCCTCACTTTGAAGAGTTTTCCCCTTGGTTATGGGGCAGGAAGTGGCAAATCTCCCCAATGAGACCCAAACAGCAACAAAATGACAGGGGTCCCCTACTATGACCAAAATGAAAAAAAAAAAAAAGTTAAACTTTGCAGGCTCATTATTTGTGCCCTCCAACCCAGACACCCCATAATGCCCCGTATCAGTACAGTTCTCAGAGTGATACAACTTTTTTCTGGAATCCAAAGGCAGCTTTTATATCTATCTGCAGATTCCTGGAACTCAGAAGAGCAGAATATACAGTTTTCTGTCTGTCCCCCTTAACCTGATTTTCCTGGCAGAGTGGACGCACTGTGTTCACAGTGACACAATTCCCACTTGGATGCACTTTTAACGTATCATGAGAATGATTGCACAGAAACAATGTAAACAGCTCGACTCAGCTCAGCCAGTGCAGGCGCTTACTGGAAAATGAGATTAGGGAAAGGAGGGTTTCCTTTGATAATTGTGGCATGTAGTAAAAATACAAGAGGTATAGCTATGACCTTAGCAAGCTGTACTGGTCAGTAAAGTTTGCTTAGGAGCAAGCTGGTTCAAAGAACCTTGATTTTGGGATTATATAATAACATGAAATAAAAAACTCACAGATGTCAGCACACTATGACTGTTCTGTCTGCTCTGAACTTTGGAAAGCTGATGTCTGATTGGTTACTGTGGGTATCTGCACTTTGCCCATTTTCAGTTATCTTTGTGCTTCTTTTTTTATAACAGCACCCTTTATTGCAAGGCAGTGGCGGTTGGTGCTCACATTTTTTTTCAGGGGTGGCAAACAAACCACCCGACCCCACCCTGTTCGTTCGGTTGGTTAGCAACACCCCCTGCCCCCCCTCCCCCGTCGCTCAGTCAGTCAAACCACCCACCCCCCCCCCGGCGCTCGGTCAATCATCCACCAGCTCTGCACTTGCTCCATCCAGGCCACAGGCAGCTTCGGCGACTTCCCCCTGCGTCTCCTCCTCTGCTCCTCCCTCCCTGCTCCCGACCAATGCGGTCGCTTAGGCCAGTTGGGTCCTAAGACCTGCTTCCTGATTGGCCGGGAGGAGAAGTAGACAATAGCGAATATTAATTCGCTAGACATGTGCATGATGAAAAAAAATTGTTTCGTTTCGTTTCGATTAGGTAATCTAGTTATTTAGTTTAGTTCAATTTGGTTGATTCGTTCTATTCATATTCGGGATTCGTATTCGGAATTTTTGAATTTTCTTCGAATTTACAGATTTTTTCAATTCAAAATGTTCAAACTGATACATTTTCAAATTGGTCAAAACTAAAATGTTATATTGTTTTCTATTCGAATGCGGCAAAGTGAACAAACAAAAGAAAAATCTTCATCAAATGATTACAATAACTCTTTAAATCACCTTTCGCTTTGGCAAAAACAGAATTATTTCGAAATGGTAATCTAATAACACACACAGTCTTTGATATCAGCAATTTCAGTCCGAATTTCCAAAATTTGGACGAATTTCGTTACGTTTTTCGGAGCATTTGGTAAAATTAGTTTATATCCAAATCTCCGAATAACGAAAAATATTTGTTTGAATGTTAATTCGGAACGAAATTAACCGCACATGTCTATAATTGACTATTGTCACACAAGTGGAATATATGGATTGCTGTCAACTGTATCCCCAAAATGTTAGAGTGGTTCTACCCCCATCCCGGACATAATATGTAGAAGCACAAGAGAAACCCCCTTTGGGATTTTATAAGAGGAGACCAACTTACTAAGTACAGAGTAACATACAGTCATGTCCCTAAATATTGGGACATCAACACAATTCTAATGTTTTTGGCTCTATACACCACCACAATGGATTTGAAATGAAACAAACAAGATGTACTTTAACTACAGGCTTTCAGCTTTAATTTGAGGATATTTACATCCAAATCAGGTGAACGGTGTAGGAATTACAACAGTTTGTATATGTGCCTCCCACTTTTTAAGGGACCAAAAGTAATGGGACAGATTAACAATCATATATCAAACTTTCACTTTTTAATACTTTATTGCAAATCCTTTGCAGTCAATTACAGCCTGAAGCAGCAGCGGCTGTGGCCTCCCCGCCGGCAAAAGAGGAAAAAAGTCAACCCCGCCCCCCTGCAGGTGGCGCCGGTACATTGACTTTTTTTTTTTGGCTCCTTGGCTGTCACATGACAGCCAAGTAGTGAGCCTATTGGTTGGCCATTAAAAGCTATGAGTGTGCGCTGCTCATAGCTTGATTGGCTGCCCTGAGCCTCCGCTCAGGGTGATTGGATGCGGGGCCGGGGGCGGGTCACTGTGGCAGCGGAGGTGACTTCCACTCCCACAGAGACCATGACTGCCCAGGGACCGACGAGGGGGGGACAGCCGATTTCCGTGTGCCGAATCTCTGCAACAATCCTGCCTGCTGGATGGGGTAAGTGCGGGGGGGGGGGCAACAACTCTGCAATGTACCCCACCTGTGTCACAAGCTGCAAACTGCCCCCACCTGTGTCACTGGCTGCAAACTGCCCCTCCTGTGTCACTGGCTGTAAACTGCCCCCACCTGTGTCACTGGCTGCAAACTGCCCCTCCTGTGTCACTGCCTGAAAACTGCCCCACCTGTGTCACTGGCTGCAAACTGCCCCACCTGTGTCACTGGCTGCAAACTGCCCCCGTCGGTCACTGTGTCCACCCCCGTCAAATGTCGGTCACTGTGTCCTCCCCGTCAAACGTCGGTCACTGTGTCCACCCCCGTCAAACGTCGAACACTGTGTCCACCCCATGTAACGTCTCAACAAC
>BLSH010218413.1:666472-702830 GCA_018402905.1 Glandirana rugosa
AACGGTGTTCAAACCACACATGTGAGATATTGACACGATCGTTAGAGCGAGAGCAATCATTTTAGTACTTGACCTCCTCTGTAACTCAAAACTGGTAACCTTTTGAAATTTTTAAATGTCACCAATGGAGATTTCTAAGTTGCAAAATTTGTCGCCATTCCGCGAGTGTGGCAATTTTGAAGCATGACATGTTGGGTGGCGTAACATTATCTTTCACAATATGGGAAAAAATTGGGCTAACTCTACTGTTGCCTTGTTTTTTAACTCAACAAAGTACATTTTTTTTAAAACAATCATGCTTGTAAGGCCGCTGCGCAAATACGGTGTGACATAAAGTTTTTCAACGACCGCCATTTTATTCTCTAGGGTGTTAGAAAAAAAAGTATATAATGGTTGGGGGTGCTAAGTAATTTTATAGCAAAAAAAATAGTTTTAACTTGTAAACACCGAACTCCAAAAAAAGGCGGTCTGGAGGTGGTTAAGGTGCCTCTAGATAAGATAACATCACCTTCCCCTGAATGGCTGGAGAAAGTTGGATGAACATCTGTCCAAAACGGCGCATTTATGGAAAAATCTTGTGACCGATGGATCATGCCTGCCATCTAAAGTCTTTTTTGTAGCTCTATATCACATGGAGAAAGATCCCATTATGGTAACCCAATGTTGTCCACATAAAAAAAAACAAAAAAAAAACAAATGTCAGATTTCAGACTCCAGACATCTGCAACCGCTCTCCTGGAAGTTAACCATAAAAATCAAATATCAACTAGGAAAACTGAAAGTGATTATTGAGTGAGAATGTAACCCAGAATTTGACTTCTCGTGACTAAACAGAATTACCTAGAAAATCCTTCACATCAGCAGAAAGAACCACACATTGGGTCAATTTGCAAGCTTGCATATCCATCTGAAAATAAAATGTGCAAACCCACATTTTTCTGGTAACAGCTGAACACACAGCTGTCAACAGAGCGTTTTAAAGGACAACTAAAGTGAAAAAAAAAAATGAAATTTCTTATATGAAGCATAAAAGTAAAGTATAGTGTAGTGTGTCATCCTGAGACAGAAAAAGAACTGTGTCCTTCCCACTCTAAAGCTGCCATAGAGATTAGTGTGCTTTAAGAAACTGTAGGGGGCACGCCCGCTGCACGCTTCTGGAGCCGAAGCGCGTGGCCGGTGAGTGCAATGTCCGCGGGCCACCCACAATCGCTCCTCAAAGAGCCAGAATGGGGATCTGTTGATGTAAACAAACAGATCCCTATTCTGACAGTGAAGTAGAGAGGAATCTGTTGTTCCCAGTGATCGGGAGCAACTTTCTCTCTCCACCCCCAGTCACTACACCCCCCACAGTTATAAACACCTGCCTAGGGAACCCTTAACCCCTTGATTGCCCCTTAGTGTTAACCCCTTCATTGCCAGTGACTATTTTTAGCTCTGATCGCTGTATAAATGTCATTGGTCCCAAAAAAGTGTCAAAAGTGTCTGATCTGTCCACTGCAACATCGCAGTCCCGATAAAAATCGCAGATCACCTCCATTACTAGTAAAAAAAATAAAAATAAAAGTGCCATAACTCTATTCTCATAGTTTGTAAACGTGGTAACTTTTGCTATTTTTACCAAAAATATGTAGAAGAATATATATCGGCCCAAACTGAGAAATAAATTCGTTTTTTTATGGGGGTTTTTTTGGATAGTTATTATAGCAAAAAGGTAAAAAAAAATAGTTTTTTTTCAAAATTTTCGCTCTTTGTTGGTTTATAGCACAAAAAATAAAAACTACAGAGGTGATCAAATACCACCAAAAGAAAGCTCTATTTGTGGGAAAAAAAGGACGTCAATTTTGTTTGGGCACATCATCTCAGGACCGCACAATTGTCAGTTAAAGCGACGCAGTGCCATAACGCAAAAAGTGCTCTGGTCAGGAAGGGGGTAAATCCTTCCGGGGTTGAAGTGGTTAAGCTGGCCATACACTAGTCAATTTTTTTTTTTACATTTTTTTTTCAGCGTTCATTTGATTGTTTTAATTGTTAGTGGAGTCAAACTGATGTTCGTTATCACAGTGAATGATATTTATGTTCAGAATAGTCTATTCAGTTCAAAATTGAATGTTAAAGCAAATACAGTTTTGAAATACTTTCAAATGACTTGAAGAATTTGTCAAGTCATCGAATGTACTACATCATATTATGATGTATGACACCACAAAACAACGTATTCACTCCGTAGCTATTTCCCCCCTTGACTACTACTCTTTCCTCACTGGCCTAGCCTTACACAGGCTATCTTTCCTTCAGTCTATTATGAATGCTGTTGCTAGACTCATACACCTCACTAACTGATCCATGACTGCTGCTCCTCTCTGCCAACCCTCTTCACTGGCTTCCCCTACCCCCCCCCCCCACTATAAATTTCAAAATACTAGCCACAACATACAAGGCCATCCACCACATTGCCCCCCCAACTACATCACCAACCTCATCTGCAGATACTGCCCAAAACGTCCACTCCGTTCCTCCCAAGACCTCCTGCTCTCTAGCTCCCTTGTTACCTCCTCCCATGTTCACCTCCAGGACTTCTCTGGAGCCTTTCCCATCCTCTGCAACTCCCTGCCCTAGTATATCAGGTCAGCTCCTACCCTGTCCGCCTTTAGGTGATCTTCGAAAACTCATTATTCAAGGAAGCCTAGCCCACCTCCACCTAAGAACTGTACTTGAGTCACCTCTCTCAGAAAACCCCCTGCAGCCCTTACCTTTTGTACCCCCTACACCTCCCTTTAGGTTGTAAGCTCCATGAGCAGGACCCTCCTGTTCCTTCTGTATTGATCTGTATTGTAATTGTACTGCCTACTTCTATATTGTAAAGCGCTGCGTAAATTGTGTTATATAAAGCCTGTATAATAATAATAATGTCTTAATGATCGTTTCTTATCATTAGCCTACTCACTGGAAAGTTACAAAATTGTTGATTTCCTGATAATAGACTGTTGATTACGTTGGAAGATTGCTTCATTTACGTATTGTAAACTAATTGTAGTAGCATTTACATGTGTACTCTGTGACTTACCTTTACAAATAAAGTTGAAGTCATGGAATGTACTTAGAATTTTTATACAGATATTCTTGAAAAATCTACTAGGCCAGCTTTAGTCTAGGGAAAACAAAAAAACAAGGGTTTCTGAATTGTTTGATGTTCTTGTTCCCCAAAAATTCTCATTCAAATTGCTGGTCAATGGATACTGGACGGTTGGCCAATCCAGCCAACAACATGAGATAATGTCATTTAATGTTTATGAGTAGAGTTGATCGAACCCGTGGATGTTCGGGTTCGGTGGGTTTGGCCAAACTTCGGAAAAAAGTCCGGGTTCAGTACCGAACTTGACCCAAACTTTATCCTGAACCCCATTGAATTCAATGGGGACCCGAACTTTTCGGCACAAAAATGACTGTAAAAGAGTCCTGGAAAGTGCTAGAGGGCTGCAAAATGATTTTAGAACAGTAATCTGTCCCTTATAGCAACAGCAGGAATCTGACCCTATAGGAGTAGGCGATGATTTTAGAACAATAATCTGTCCCTCTAAGCAGTAGACTCTACCTAGTCCAGTCAGATCTTTCTGTAATGCAGGATGAGATCTGCAATCTGTCCCTAAAAGAAGTATTAGTAGTAATCTCTACCTATCTATCTATCTGCAATCTGTCCCTCACAGCCCCAGCAGCATCCTCTCCCTACACTACCCAGAGAGCATGTGACATGCAGCACTGTGACTCCAGCCTCATATAGAGGCTGGGTCACATGATGCACTGGCCAATCACAGCCATGCCATTAGTAGGCATGGCTGTGATGGCTTCTAGGGAAAATCACACTTGTTGATTGGCTGCCCTGCAGCTATTCAACATGCGTGATCAAATACCCGAACCCAGAACTCAAACCCAAACTTTTTTTTAAATGTCCGGGTTCAGGTCCGGGTCACGGACACCCCAAAGTTCGGTACGCTCAACTCTATTTATGAGCACTTAAAAAGCAAAAGAAAAGCTTGAACTGTAAAAGAGAACAGCATATTATCAGTCATTTTTTAAATGTGTGTTAATGACTGTTTCTGTCTGTCATCTGTAATTATACATGTGCATATGGGCAACCACATTTGCTCATTATGCATCAATACTCTTCAACCTTGATTCACTGACAGCTCTCTGAAGTGACTAATATACAAATCCCTATATGTAATAGTTAATGGGAAAAAAGAAGAAGGAAGAAAGAAGGAAGGAGTATGAATGGGAAGAAGAAGGAAGAATAAGAAAGAAGAAAGAAGAATGAAGGAAGAAAAAAGAAGGAAAAGAAGGAAGAAGAAGAAAGAAGGAAGAAGAAGGAAGGAGGAAGAAAGAACCCTGGGCATCAAGGACACACCCTCTGTCATGCATTATTAAGCTACCCTGGGCTCAAAGGAGAAAGCTGGAGGAAATGCTATTGACGTCTATATGTGGCTC
This sequence comes from Glandirana rugosa, assembly GCA_018402905.1. Taxonomy (NCBI): domain Eukaryota; kingdom Metazoa; phylum Chordata; class Amphibia; order Anura; family Ranidae; genus Glandirana; species Glandirana rugosa. Next base: position 670,955 of record BLSH010218413.1, read on the forward strand.
CATTACCTACATTATTGAGGACTTTCCACTGCAGAAGAAACTGAAGATGACCTGTGACATCATGTGACTAGGTGGACCTTATGCAAAAAAGTTATGTATACACATTTAAATAAATAAATAAAATAAAAATGGCTGAGGGGAAGAGGGGGGCAAGACATTGGAGCTGGGGTGCCCAGCCTTGAGTTGAGATTTAAGGTAAACACTACAAATATGCAATTGAAACAACCCAAACCTGTAGCACCACTTCAGACCTGCTCCTTTCACTTGTCTACAGATAGACAGGATGCCAACTCAAAAAAGGCCTGTCTTCACTCATCATTAAAGAGAATAGATAAATGAGAGCCATCCTCTGGTCTCTGCTCTTCCAAGCCCTTGTATTCCACCATTCACAGTGTAACCTGTAACCATAACCATGGTGTCTCCAACAAAAAACACCATCTCCTTAACACGTTACTCCAGCCTTTCTCAACCCTTTTACCTTAGCGGAACCCTTGAAATAATTTACAGGTTCCAGGAAACCCTTGGTAAGATTAGTCTATCAAGGCCATTGGGAACATATCCCTTACATTGGTGGTGATGGTAAGTGGGAAGAATTTCCTCCTTACAGGGGTGGCAAGAATGACACCCTTGTAGTCTGCCAACTGGCACTAGACCTGGAACTATGGAGGCACTAACAGAGGTGGGGTCAGTTAGCCACTCAAGGAACCCCTAGCCAACCTTGGAGAAACATTAGAGTTCTACTGAACCCTGGTTGAATATGCACTCACTGAAAGTAGTATAGTATACTTCACTTTAAGCTATAAATGTTCTTTGGTTGCGTGCTAAGAATCCTTACTTGCCTCCAAAGTCTTGACTTTTTGTGGAATTTTTTCAGCTTTTACACAAATGGAACAAGATATGATGAATCTCAGAAAGCAGAATCTACATACTACTATGTTGCAGCTTTCTGCTGCCATGCCATGCCACTGTGTGAAGGACCTTTTACTGAGTATTAGCCAGGCGATGATTATATAATGTTAGTGTCAAGTTTTGATTCTTAAAGCCACTGAGAATCACACTAAAAGTGTGCACATTTTCACATTCTTAGAATATTCTCAGAATATATACACGTTAGTCAATAAGCCCTGAAAGGGCTACAGTAGTGAGTGTGTTTGCTTATGACAAATACACACATATTATTGCAATCTTCAGTTCTCTTTGTAGCTGGCGTGCACTAAAAAGAATTATGGATACTGAAACGTTTGTATGGGGTGATTGGGATTTGACAGATGTCCAGTTCTTTTTTTTATTATTCATTTATAAAGTTGACACTTTCCACAGTTCTTTGCAGTTTCAATAGAACCGTCTGGTCTTTGTTCCTGAAGGAAACATACATTATAATCTCTACAGCAGTCACCCAAGAAGAAAAACATTGTACGGCCACTATTGGCAAAAGTCTATCAGCCTAACAATTTGTTCATTTTGGTATGTGGTAAACAGAATGACAGGTCATCTTTCATTGCATATATGTAGTAGTTGGATCTGGTAGGAATCGTGGGAATCTGAAACTGAATGGCTGTACAGGAGGAAACAAGGCGAGGCATATGAACACGTCATACATGTTGCATCTATAGCACATTCTATATCATTATAGAGTTCATTCTGACTAAATATCCATTAAAATTATTCACTGCTCCTCCATTCACTGACACCAACAACGTGCCCGATTCCTCACAATGACACCAACGATGGGGCCCAATGACACCAATGATGGGGCGCAATTCTTCTCAATGATACCAATGATGGGGCACAATTCCTCCCAATGACACCAATGATGGGGCACACTTCCACCCAATGACACCTACGATGAGACACAATTCCTCCCAATGACACCTACGATGGGACACAATTCCTTCCAATGACACCAACGATGGGACACAATTCCTTCCAATGACACCAACGATGGGGCACAATTCCTACCAATGGCACCAACTACGGCTCCCAATGATACAAATGATGGGACACAATTTCTATCAAGAACACTAAAGATGGGGCATTGCTTACTCCAACTGATGCTGGGACATTTTCTATTCCCGATGGCCACAGTCCAGCCCCCCAAAGTCTGAAGGAGAGTAAACCTGCCCTTTGTTTAGAAAGTAAGGAGATCCTTGCAGAACAGATGTCCAGTTCTTTTTTTTTATTATTCATTTATAACGTTGATACTTTCCACAGTTTTTTGCAGTTTCAATAGAACCGTCTGGTCTTTGTTCCTGAAGGAAACATACATTATAATCTCTACAGCAGTCACACAAGAAGAAAAACATTGTACGGCCACTATAGGCAAAAGCCTATCAGTCTAACAATTTGTTAATTTTGGTATGTGGTAAACAGGATGACAGGTCATCTTTCATTGCAGATATGTAGTAGTTGGATCTGGTAGGAATTGTGAGAAATCTGAAGCTGAATGGCTGTAGAGGAGGAATCAAGGCGAAGAATATGGACACATCATACAAGAATGTAGCATCTATAGCACATTTTCTAGCATTATAGGATTCATCTGACTAAATATCCATTATACTTATTCATGCTCTGTAGCACCCTTGTCCTAAACAAGGCTGCTAGTAAATTCAGTTGTGCTAGGTGGTAATTAGCCTGGCTAATTTGTAGTCTTTTATCCACTGATCTTTGTCCTAAGCCTGAGCTGAGCCGGAGCGGCCAGCTGTGCGGATGGGACACTTCTCCTGACCAGGAATCTCCTACATGGGGACAGGTGCGGTCGATCCTGCAAGTTTGGAAGTTTGACGAAGCTCCCACAGACCTGCCGGATCTACGTATCCCCTTTTAGGGAGCTATTCAGCAGCATTAATCGCTGTGCTGGGGGGTCTACTGGGGGGAGCAACAGGTCCCTCCCCCTCTCCCTACTTGGTTTGGAATTGGAACTGGTGTGCCTCTCTCCTTGGGACGAGGAGGACCAAAAGGAGGTTTTGGCCTGGATTCCCCAGCCACACGAGTATAGGAGTATCTATTTGATCCTTTTATATCTTTGAACTACTTCCCTGTGCACATGATCCCAGTGAAGGACAAACTGAGATACAAACAGATGACCTTAAGTAAATACTTTCTGAAAATAAGCCCTGACGAAAGGCTTGAACCTGAAACGCCTCGGGCTCTTTTCCTTTTGCATAGGACTGTGGAATGTAACTTACCTCCATACATATACTCAACCGTTGGCTTGTGCAATATATGTCAGATATTTTCTGCTTTTTAACTGAATACAGCTTTTCATATGCATTCATTTCTCCTTGATGTATGTAATTTTACTCTTGGATTTTCGTGTCAATAAATATCTATACTTTTTAGACTAAACATAATCTGTTATGTATTCTATACCACTACCCTCAAAGTCCCACCAATAGGTGTTTTTCTTATTTAAACCTGAGTTTAATGTTTAGTCTCTCTCTCTTCTGTCAATATGTGACACTGCTGCCTTTGATATTAGGATGATAGATTACAGTGAATTCAAGTTATGAGTAAATATGTTGTCTCAGCCAATCAGCAGGAGTTTTCTTTGGCCACTGAGCATGCTGGGATAGTCTATTTATTCGGAAGGAGTCATGTGATCAGGGTTCTTTCCACCTGGCTGTGGCCTGGGGGGATGTGTGTGGAGCAACAGCTGAGGGTTAGGCCTGAAGCCTGAGGCCTAGTCACGTGTGTAGAGGCTCAGCTCGAGGGGAGCCTGATTGTTGTCAGAGGTAAAGGAGAAGCAGTTGCCAGAGGGACAACCACTCCTTTTACTGGGGGCAAGTGCAGAAGGGATAGAGTTCTGAAGGAGTACCAGAATAGACACTTCACCAGCCAGAGATGGTGAAGTAAGTTGAAAAGCTTCAATACAAACTCATCCAGGAATACAACGGGTAGCTGTCAGTAAATCTTGAAGATAATTACAGTGAGTAGCTGTGAGTCAAGCAAGAGGGATCCAGCAGGTAGCTGTGAGTCCAGGAACCCTGCGGGTAGCGTGGGTGCAGTTTGAAGAATACAGCGAGTAGCTGTGAGCAGAGCTCGGGGGATCCAGCAGGTAGCTGGGAGTCCAAGAAGTCTAGTGAGAGACTGCGAGCTAAGCCTGAATTGTACGCGTTTAGCTGTGAGTGAAGCTGGAGAAGTCCAGCAGGTTCTGTAGCTAGGAGCTAAGCTTGAAGATCTACAGTGAGATACTGTGAGTGAAATGTTGCTATAGGAGACAGCAGTTGCTACAAAATACAGATTGCTGCATTCAGCTTAAAGGCCCTTTTTCTGTATCACTGTCTGCAGAGTCTGCTAATTTGCTATTGCATTTGCCTAAGGGTGTCCTGCGCCCTAACCCTCTCTCCTCTGTTCCTGTTAAGAGAACTAAAACTCTCTTTGTTCATTTTTAAAAGTGACTGGCACCCATCATTCCATCTTGCACTACACCCACTATACCTAGTTACCTGCACTCTGAGGAGGAATGTCGGCATTTCTCACATGACCATTACATTCAATAATCTCAGCACTAGGGGAAAACTTCATAGCATAATACCTGACTGCAGCACTGCAGATACCAAAATTACATAATTTATTAAATTACACAATGTTCAATACGCAATACATTTATTAATAAAAACAAATCAAAATTATACTATTCATACTTGACATGCCCTTGTGTAATTGTGAACAATCAAAGTCTTTTGTGTTCATTGCTTTACGCTCCACAATTATTTTAATATTATACATGTGACTCCCCATGTGTATCCACCAACAGTCACACCAGACTCTCACCTTGACGTTTGACCCATACACAATAGGTCAAGATGCACCTTGCCCTTTAAAGGGTATATGGATGCCAGGTGTTTTTTTCTGCTGGATTCGTATATCGTCCTTTATTCTCCGCACTTTTCTATTTTTCCTCAATCTCAGATGTTGTCTCCAAATATACCAGAATATATTTCCACATATTGCTCTTTAACCTTTCCCACAAAAGGTGCCAAAAAAAAAAAAAGAACCATAGTGCTTTTCTGCTTAAAAATCACTAATTTATTAAAAACGTTAAAATATGCACTCACAGTGTACTGTGCACAAAACTAGTGCACTACAGGTAAAAAGGGGCAAACTAATTCTTACTTCAGGGTCTGACATGATGATGTCATTAGCTCTGCCCTTACATGTTGGGTCGCGCCCACATGACTTCCTCAGAGAGTCCCTCCCTCTGATGAAGTCACTTGTGTTTGATGCAACACGTTTGGGTGGAACCAATGACGTCATCGCGTTGGACCTGGAAGTAAGAGTTCTTTTGCCCAAAGCATGGTTGCTGAGTATCCATATGCCCTTTAACCACTTCAGCTCCATAAGGTTTTACCCCCTTCCTGACCAGCGTTACTTTACCTGACAATTGCGCGGTCGTCCGACACTGTATCCAAATAAAATATCCTTTTTTTCCCCTCAAATAGAGCTTTCTTTTGGTGCTATTTGATCTCTAGGGATGGGCGAATTCTGAACATTATGCATTATAGGACATTATGGGGCGTTCACTGCAAATAATTTGAGCGATGCTGAACATTCCATAATGCAGTGCGAGGCCGCGGGGAAATGACACCCGCTGATTGGCCAAAGCATGGACATGACCTGCATGCTTTGGCCAAATACAGCGCGCTCTGCAGAAAGAGCCATGATATACGCTGCATTCAGTATATACAGTCAGTGCAGGCAGTGTAAGAATATATATATATATACAGTATATATATATATATATATATATATATATATATATATATACGCTGCATTCAGTGTAGACTATATACAGTACGTGCTCGGATAAGGGTCCGGCATAGATTTAAAGGGGAACATGGATTTTAAGGGGAACCCCGTGCCAAATTTTTTAAAAAAATGGCGTGGGGGCCCCCCAAAAATCCATACCAGACCCTTATCTGAGCATGCAGCCTGGCAGGGCAGGAGGGGGGGACGAGCAAGCGCCCGACCCTACCAGGCCACATGCCCCCAAAGCACCTTGTCCCCATGCTGATGGGGAGAAGGGCCTCTTCCCCACAACCCTTGCCGATGGTTGTGGGGGTCTGCGGGATGGGGGCTTATTGTCATGCTACACTTTTTTGGTGAATGGGTAGGGGTACGATATACCCAATACCCATTCACATGGGGGGGTCAGGATTTGGGGCCCCCTTGTTAAGTCCCCCACCCGCAGACTCTGACAACTACAGCCCAGGGTTGTTGGGAAGAGGCTCCTGTGCCCATTAACATGCGGACAATGCACCCAGCCCTCCATGTAGAAGGCATGTAGCCTGGTACATGCCCTCTACATCTACGCTCGCCCGCCCCCTCCCTGCCTGGCCAGGTTGCATGCTCGGATAAGGGTCTGGTATGGATTTTGGGGGGACCCCACGTCAATTTTTTTTTTAAATGTTGGTGTGGAGTTCCCCTTAAAATGCATACAAGACCCAAAGGGCCTGGTATGAACTGGGAGGGGGGGGGACCCCACACAATTTTTTCCCGTGATTTTTATCTATATTGCCATGATCCGGCAATACATTACAGCCGCAAGCGATTTTAAATGACAATTTTTTCCTTTAGGAATGTCATTTTGCGGCAGCACTGTTCTAAACATCACACAGATGCGCCACTTTACAGGCAGACTAAGGGGACCCCCCCCTAAGGCAAGATATTAAAAGTAATATTTCATTTTTATTTTTTCACTTTAATCATTATTAAAATCACTGCTCCTGAAAAAACAATTGATATAAAACTTTTTTTTTTTGCATTGATACATGTCCCCTAGGGCAGGACCCAGATCCTCATACACTTTTTATGGCAATAACTTGCATATAAGCCTTTAAAATGAGCACTTTTGATTTTTCATGTTTGGGTCCCTTAGACTTTAATAGGGTTTGAATGTTCGCACAAATGTATTGCCTGTTCGCATGTTCTGGTGCAAACTGAACAGGGGGGGTATTCGGCCCATCCCTATTGATCACTTCTGCAGTTTTTATTTTTTGTGCTATAAACAGAAAAAAAACCATTATTTTTTACTTTGTGCTATAAAACATTTCCAGTAAAAAAAATCTAATTTCTTCATAAATTTAGTCCAATATGTATTCTGCTACATGTTTTCGACAAAAAAATCCCAATAAGCTTATATTGATTGGTTTGCACAAAAGTTATAGCATTTACAAACTATGGGATAGATTTAGGGACTTTTTATTTTTTTATTTTTTATTAGTAATGGCAACAATTGTCACAATTACCGGTGCGTAGCGGTACATGATTTTTTTAGCAGGACTGCGACATTGTGGCTGACAGATCTGACACTAAGTGACACTTTTTGGGGACCAGTGACACCAATACAGAGATCAGTGCTAATAAAAAATGCACAGACACTGTATAAATGACACTGAGAGGGAAGGGGTTAACATCAGGGGTGATCAAAGGGTAAACTGTGCTCCCTATATGTGCTTTCTAACTGTAGGGGGAGTTATTTGACTAAAGGAAAACAGAGATCCATGTTTCTGCTTAGCAGAAACATGAGATCTCCATTTTCCTTTCTGGCATAACAGTGGTCTGCCTTGTTTACTGGCAAACTGCTGTTTTACCTCTCTACGAACGATCAGCGGGTGTCCAATCACAGTGGGAACGGAGCTCCAGTGGCATGAGAAACACATACAGGTGCGTGATTTTGCACTAAAGGGCCGCCCTGCCGCAGTATATGTACGTGGGGCAGTCCTTAAGTGGTTAAAGGGGAAGGTGCATCTTGACCTATTGTGTATGGGTCAAACGTCAAAGGTGAGAGTCTGGTGTGACTGGTGGTGGATACACATGGAGAAACATATGTATCATATTGAAATAACTACGGAGCACAGAGCAATGACCACAAAAGATGTTGATTAAAGTGGGACCTTTATTTGTTTTGTTCACAATTGCACAAGGGGGTGTCAAGCATGAATAGCATATACTTTTGATTTGTTCTTATTAATAAATGGATTGAGTATTGAACATTGTGTTCTGAAATAGGAATAATAATATAACTTTCATTATTTGCAGCGCTGCATTTAGATATTATATACAACAGGTTCTGTATGTGGAAAGAACAGGCAGGCTCATGTGGCACACTTCTGTGATTGATAGGTCATCTGTCAGGGCCCACCTAGGCGAATTGCGATCCAACTTGTGTCGCCCCAAGTCCCCTCAAATTGCTTGACATCAGAAATCCCATTGAACTGCATGGAGCCGTCTTAATATGCACTACTCAAGTCGCTCTGACTTCAGGGCGACTTCTAGTCAATTCTTTGACGTTAAATTATTCAATATTTTTAAAAACGGCAGGCAGTCCACTTTATGATTAAAAGTGGTCCCCGTGGCGGATTCACCGTGAGATCACTTTTATCAGCGGGGGAGAGGTGCCCCCCCCCCCCTCCTGCCAAGTCCCGGTCATCTCTGCCGCTTACCAGATCCGTCGGTAGCGGCCGAGGCGATCCAATTCAAGTGAGGGGATGATGGCCCCCACTCCACTCCATACCATTGAAAGATGGAAGTGTCACTTCAGCCCAATGGTCTTAAAGGGGGACTTTTTTTTTTAAAGACTTTTTTTTATTTTTTTATTACTGCTTTAGGTATAAATGTGAGATCTGAGGTCTTTTTGACCCCAGATCTCACATTAAAGAGGCCCTGTCTTGCCTATTTCTATTACAAGGGATGTTTATATTACTTGCAATAGGAATAAAAGTGATACATTTTTATTTTTTTTTAAAAGACAGTGTAAAACTAAACTCGCGCACAGATCAAACGCATATGCAAGTCGCGCCCACATATGTAAACGATGTTCAAACCAGACATGTGAGGTATCACCGCGATCGTTAGAGCAAGAGCAATAATTCTAGCACTAGACCTCCTCTGTAACTTAAAACTGGTAACCTGTAGAAATTTTTAAATGTCGCCTATGGAGATTTTTAAGTACCAAAGTTTGTCGCCATTCCACGTGCGGGTGCAATTTTGAAGCATGACATGTTGGGTATCAATTTGCTCAGCATACCATTATCTATCACAATATAGAAAACAATTGGGCTACCTTTACTGTTTTCTTATTTTTTAAATCAAAAAAGTGTATTTTTTTTCCAAAAAAATAGTGTTTGTAAGACTGCTGTGTCAATACGATGTGACAAAGTGTTATTATCTAGGGCAGTGGTTCTCAACTCCGGTCCTCGGGACCCACCAACAGGCCAGATTTTAAGTATTACCTTGGGGAGATGCAGACTAGAATACTGCAATCACTGAACAGCAAGTGATATCACCTGTGATCCTGCAAACCTGGCCTGTTAGGGGGTCCCGAGGACCGGAGTTGAGAACCACTGATCTAGGGTGTTTGAAAATAAGATATATAATGTTTGGGGGTTCTAAGTAATTTTCTAGCAAAAAAAAAAAAATGATTTTAACTTGTAAACAACAAGTTTAAAAAATAGGCCCGGTCCTTAAGTGGTTAAGTTGGAAATAGGGCAAGGCCACAGCTTAATTGAACTTTGCAAAAGTAACAACTTTCCAAATGTACGAAACAAAAGTGCCAGTCACAGTTATACTGTGAACACCCGTAAAACATAAACTGACCATCAGTGCCAGACAGGCATTAGACTGACCCCAGAATTTAACTTGAGGGCATAGCCTATAAAGCAACATCTATTTCTGGAAAGGTCAAAACTACCAATAAAGCTGTGACAAAACATCACAATAGGAGGGTGGGCAACTCCTGTGATAGCTGAATCTCCTCAGAGCACTTGGATGTGCCCCAGTGTAGCCAATCCTAATGGAGCTACTTAACGTCCCTTTTAGGTTCACACCTACAGTGATGGCTTCCAACAGTCAAGGCTCCCTTTCCCTAAAGGAGGGTTCAAGGGGCCTTCATTCTAGAGATAACATGGCTGCACTTGTATACTTTCTATTTAGACATGCTGTAGGTAACTTAGATCCTGTCTGAATTGGCCCTAGTATGTGTATGTATGTGAGTTAGGGACCTTAGATTGTAAGCTCCTGGAGGGTAGGGACTGATGTGAATGTACAATGTATATGTAAAGCACTGCGTAAATTGACAGCGCCATATAAGTACCTGAAATAAATAATAATAATAAGTTACTCCCAAATGCATATGGAGATATCTTACTCTATGCGCTTTCCATGTTGACATCATCTATTTTGACAAAAGTCGATCTACTTTTATTGAAGAAGTCAGGTGGAAAATTCTCAGCCAAACCAGATCACGGTGCTCTTTGGGTATTATGACATCCATGGGTGCCGGCGGTGGGAGTTTCATACATTCATGATGTTTTGCGTGAATGAGGGAATCTAGTAACTTATTTCCTTTAGCCCGCTATTCTTTTCAAAGATACTTCGTAGAGCTCTACTTTAAATTTTAAAAATATCCTTCTGTTAAATAATAAAATAACCACTTTTAATCTTACATTTGTAGCGGGGGCCTGCTTTGCTGCCCGTTACTTCTGAACTTTTCCAGGAGACCGCTGTAAATACACAGGCTCTTTTAGTAGGGAGAGATGTGCCTGTCAGCCCCTGGGTGAAATCCCCCCCACCCCCCTTGTTTTGCAGACTGAACTCAATGTAAGCTGTGTAAAGAGACACAGTAGTGTGCATAAGGAGGCTTTTACAAGCCGCAAGCAGAGGGATTCCTGGGAGCCGCAAAGGACTATGGAGAGAGCTGCCCCATTGACTTTTAAAGGCACAGAACTACAAATCCCAGAGGGCTCTGCAAAAGCAGAGGGCTGGCTAAGGACTCCATTTTGGAAGACTGGGGAGTTTTCCATGAGGGAGAGAAGGAGCCAGAGGTGACCTGAGAGGCTGCTGTTAACCACAGAGGGGAATCATCCAGCCACAGTTCCAGAGGTCATGTGCTGATCCTGCCACAGCTCCAGGGGTCCGACAGTGACGGACATCTTATCTGAGAGGGATCCCAGAGGACATCCCCAGGAGTTCCTGAGGACATGGGTCGATCCGGTTACAAGGGGACCAGTCGGGCTGGTTGGGGAACCTATCGCTTGATCCTTTGGTCGTAGGATGGGTGAGCGAGCGCTTTGCCCATCTATAAAGACACAGTAGTAAGGCTACATTGCCTCACTAGTGCCCACATTGATAGGAACACTCGCACCCTCATGAACGGTCACTACATTACATTTTGCCTACCAAGATACTGCTAGCATCCTATATTCCACTTTGCCTTACCAGGATACTTACAAGTACCCATTTGTTCATCCTGCTCAACAGGACACCAAGTGCTCCAACGCCAGGCTAGTCTAAGATCTTGGATATCTCCATGGTAAGGACTCTCATGGTCACTTTCCTGGTATCAGTGATTTAGTGATTTGTGGCCTATTGCCTCACATGTTCACTGCCTGGGTCTGTGATTTCAGGATTTGAATGCCTGAAATGCCTGAATGCATAAGCCAATTTAAAGCCATTTAAATTGTTTGCCTGTATTATTTTGAAGTGGGCATTTGAATTTAACAGTTTATGCACTTGAATATCAGTATATAGTTTGTTTGATTGTGGAAAGTCTCCCAGTAAACAAACTTCCTGTTCACTACATTTGTGTCTGTTTTACTGGGCATTGCAAGTACACTGCTGCTAGGTGTGCCAGAGGGGCTGGGGCAGTTCTTTGGGGTTGAGAGGCAGAGTATGGGACTGAACATCTATTAGCAGCTCCTTCGGGGGTACCGCTACACTTTGAAAACACTCTAATTGTGTCACTCTGCTGGCTGAAGCCAATTATTTCTGTGGAAAGTGGTAGCTCTGTACATATTAGTTTTACAAAGTGTTAAAAAATGAACATGAATTAAAAGGATCGCTGCTGAATTCGACTTCAATAATGACAGGCCCTCTTTAAGGTCGAAGAACAGAGTCCTAAGTGATCTGTGTGTATACATTTAGCACGTACTGCACACCCGGCTATACATCCCCATATAGAATGGCTCTGGTATGCCGTTTTCTTCCCTCAGCTGTTTTGGCAGATGCTGCGTTCTTTTATGTCTGCCCCTGAAACACAACAACCGCGATGGATACTTTCCCATTAGAAAGATGGCACACACATGAAAGAATGACCTGGTCCTCTCTTCTATCTGCACATTATAGAGGCTGTCAGCATCGTCCAGTGCCACTCAATAACATCTCTGTGTGAGCCTTGCCTGCAATGACATGGAAACCCAAGCAACTGCCAGGACAGCTGAACATGAGTTTATAATAGAGAGCTGTGAGGGAGAGAGCAACACGTGGTACCTAGGCCAGGGCACCGGTTCATCTCAGGGAAATCTTTCTTTAATGGAATAGCAAGTGTCAACATGTGATCCTCCTCAGCCAAGAGGGTACAAGATAATAAAATATTACATTAAAGAACATGACATCCCAAAAAAAAATATGGTAACTATTAGTTTTCTTTTTTTACTACTATTAATTTGGCCCGGTGTTCCTGCCAGTAACCCACTTTCTGTGACAGGTGACAACAGACATTGTGCTGCCTGGGTCCAAGAATGAAATGCTACCCCCACCCTCCACCAAAAAAAAAAAATCACGCCCACCAAAAGGCCCCCACATCCATTATTTTATACCATAATAATTAAAACTACAATTAAATGTATCAGGAAGTCAGATATACATGCAACAGCACCTTGTCTATATGCAAAATTATATGACATACTATTATGTTTAATTCCAAGGGGCAGGTTAGGGCAGTATAGGGGCAGGCTAGGGCAGTATATAGACAGGCTAGGGCAGTATAGGGACAGGCTAGGGCAGTAGAGGGGCAGGCTAGAGTAGTATATAGACAGGCTAGGGCAGCATAGGGACAGGCTAGGGCACTACAGGGGCAGGTAGAGCAGCCCAGAGGGCAGTTGCAATCATGACACACAAAACTGGTTGAAAAAAAATCTTGGTTGCCAATTTGCTGGGCAAATAAAAGAGAAGGAGAGGCGGCTGTGGTTCAATTTGCTGCCCCTCTCAAAGTGCTGTCTGGATCCTATGGACCCACTGGGACCCATGATAGGGCCGACCCTGGGTGACAACATTTACAGTACACATCATATGGTATTTATGGAGGAGCAGTTTTGTCACACTATACCGATCTCCTGATTTGGACTACACACACCAGTGGCAGCTGGTGCTCAATATTTTGGGGAGGGGGGCTGAACCAACGGCATCCCACCTACAGGAGATGGACAGGATGGTGGGAACCCCCCCCCCCGAGGGAGATGGATGGGAAGGCAGCAATCTGAGGCCTCCTTACCTTAGGAGGCAGATGGTAGGGCTGCTGCTCCTTGCACCGGGGCCATTGCTTCTCCTCCCATTGAAATTCATGTGTCCGGCTCCCTGCATGTAGATTAGGGGCCGGGAGCATGGATTAGGGGGGCTGCCCCCCGTATGGATAGGCCGCCAGTGACACACACCATTCTCTGACCGTATTCATTCTCTTTTTTTGGGGTGGGTTTATTTTCACCCAGTGTTCTGCCAGTAACCCGCTTCCTATCCTAGGTGACAACATTTACAGTACATGTAGCTGGCTAATATTGCCTACATAATCAGGAGACACTCTGCAGCATTACTAAAGGGAGACTGTTCTCTCCTAGTGCTCAGCCCGGACTCTATGTCATCACGTCCTGAAGGCAAAGTGACTTAGACTTAAGAGTGGAGCAATGCATCTTGGGATATGTAGTTCAAGAAGCCAAGCTTTACATTCAGTTGGACTGTTATGGACTACAAATCCCAGCCAGCTGGGGAGTAGAAAAGGATGCTGGGAGAGGTAATAAAAAGCCTGTGTGGGACAGAATCGCTCTTGGGACCACAGCCTGGATCTGCAAGCAGTGAGTAGACTGTGCTGCAGCGGTGTCACGGCCTGTACTACAAGAAGAGAGGGTCATTGCGAGCAGGTGCCAGCCACTTCTGATCGTTCAGGGGCAGCCTGGAGGCAGAACTCATCACATCCACATCAGATCCAACTGGACGGTAGTGCGGTGCGACTCGGGTCGAGCGATGTCCCCTGAACCAGACTCTTCAGAGGCCTGCTGCTGAGCCCTCACACCACTCTTGAACACTGAAGGTCACTGGGATTGGTGAGCGGGCACTTGCCCATTCTTTGTACACCAAAGTACAATGCATGCAGACACTGTTGCCTTTGTCATGCCACTAAGCTTGCACGGGGACCCTTGCTGCATTTTAATCCACACTGAGAAAGAATTTAGAGTACATCTTATTTACCAGGACACACTGTGAACATATTAAAGAGCTAGCTGAAGACTCAAGTCTCTTCCAAACCTTCCTCTTCAAAAAACTACAGAATATATCTCCCATAAGGGATAGGAACATTCAGTGCCTAACAAGACCTACATATTAACCAAGGACTTGTTAGAGAATAGGTGAAAGAACTTTAGAGTGTTTGTTTAGTTTGAATGTAGAGTTGCACATTACTGGGACTGTGGTTTGACGGAAGGTTAGTCACTCATCTGCCCTTTTTGGCCTATAGCCATAGACCTTGTACAGGATTACATTCTGCTATTGTATGTTTTTACATGTTCTTATTGCCTACTTCTTAATTGCCTTTGCCATTAAGTTTATTGGCTCTCTTTTAGCTGTTACATGTTACCAACTCTTTATTGTTGAACTTATTATTTCTCATCTGCTAGTAAACAGATTTAACTGGTTTACTTTACATGTTTGTGGGTCTTTACGTTCTTGTTTCTAACAGAAAGGTCAGAACCCAGAGTGTCAGAGGACTTGCAAAGTCAAGGCAATCAGTGGGGTACAGAATCTTTGGGTGGCCCTGACCGAGGTAGCGCTACATACACATCATGCTATAGTTATGAAGGAGCAGTGTTGTCACACTAGGTCACTTTCCTGATTTGGACCACACACACTTGTCCCTCTCCAGTAGGCCTCATGCTCAAGAGTGTGGGGCCATATATCGTAAAGTTCAGGAAAGTTTTGATTAACATGATATAACATTAACTGTATTTTTTAACCACTTCAGCCCCGGAAGGATTTCCAGCTTTAGGACCGGAGCACTTTTTGCGATTCGGCGCTGCGTCGCTTTAACTGACAATTGCGCGGTCGTGCGACGTTGCACCCAAACGAAATTTGCGTCCTTTTTTTCCCACAAACAGAGCTTTCTTTTGGTGGTATTTGATCACCTCTGCGTCATTTCTGATCGCCGCTATAAACAAAAGAAGAGCGTCAATTTTGCAAAAAAACCCAAATTTCTTATTTTTTGCTAAAATACAAATCCAAAAAAAAAATATAAATAAACATTTTTTTTCACCGTTTTTGGCCGATTTATATTCTTCCTCATATTTGCGATAAAAAAAATCGCAATCGGCGTTTATTGATTGGTTTGCGCAAAAGTGGTCGCATTTACGGATGATGAGAATTCATTTTTGGGGTTTTTATTTTTTTTTTATTTTTTACTAAAAATGGCGGCGATCTGCGATTTTTAGCGGTACTGCGATATTGGGGCGGACATGTTGGAATGTTTTGACACTTTTTTGGGACCATTGGCATTTATACAGCGATCAGTGCTATAAAAATGCACTGATTACTGTGTAAATGCCATTGGCAGTGAAGGGGTTAACCTGCAGGGGGCGCGCTAAGGGTTAACTATGTTCCCTGGGCGTGTTCTAACTGTAGGGGGACTTGCCTAGCTGGGGAAAGGAAGTGGTCACAGCCTTCACTTACAGGAAGGCTGTGATCACAGCCCTTCCCCCTCACACAGAGCGGAGGTCCGTGTTTACATACACGGACCTCCGCTCATTCGCTCGGGGGGGGGGCATCGCGGGTGGCTGGCGGCAATCGAAGCCGCCGCACCCACTCCCTGGACCCCCCCGGACACAGTGAGCGCGCGCCTACGGCGGCGCGTGCGCGCTCACAGTGGCTCTGTATCACGGCCGCTGTCGTATGACGGCGATTCGCGTTACAGAGCCACATTGTCGCCGTCAATTGCCGATCAGCCGTCGGCAAGCGGTTAAACATACTGCCCAACTATCTGAGATAAGAAAAAGGGACACCTTTTAGTACAAAAGATGTAAGAAGGAACACATTCCTGTCCAAGCCCCCAATTACATGGGTCATAAAAGCATCACAGTGGCAGTAATGTGCATTCATCTCAACAGCCACCATGTAAATTTAGAGGGGTGCAGTTGGGGAGCTGTAAAAAACGTGGATGCCATCTTAAAGCAGAACTAAACCCTCCTATTGTTTTCAACAAAGGAAGCTGCCATATTAGCCTCTGTTTGATCTTCAGCTGCCATGATGCTGCACATGTGATCAGTTGTGACACCAGCCATTGGAAGGTTTGGCAGTTTGGTTGAGCGCACAACCAATTCGATACTTACATTCTCGGTACGTGCTGGGAATGTAGCTATTTGTTGAAACTGTTAAATTGATGGGTTTAGTTCCTCTTTAATGTGAAACTATCGTTTTAAAGAAGAACAAAACCCTCCTGTCCTTTTCGGCCAAGGAAGCTGCCACCTTGGCCTCTGTTTGATCTTCAACTGCCATGATGCTGCACATGTGATCAGTTATGACACCAGCCATTGGATGGTTTGACAGTTTTGTTGAGAGCACAACCAATGTGATAGTTACATTCCTGGCACATGCCAGGAATGTAGCTATTTTTTTAAGCTGTTACCCAGATAGCAAGGGTAACTTGCCACAAATCTGTGGCAATGTTGAATTGTAAGTCTGTTAACTTGCTGCACATTTTCACTGGCAAGTTGTACACTTGCAGAGCACTTGAAACACAAGTTCTAGTTGACACTTTTCCAATTTGCAGCACATTTGCGTGGCAAGTCTCTAGCAAGAGCAAAGTTGCAGTGGTGAGTCTACAGCAAGAGCTCTGCAAGTCTACAGCATGAAAATTTAGCCACAGTGCCCCCTGTGGTGGGATGACTATTGCACAACATAACTGAACCACAACTTGCAGCAGACTTGCAGGATGCTTGCAAAGAAAATTGATCTGGAGTCATGCAATGCATATTTGCTGCAATTGTGCAACAAACTTGTGAAGCCTGGGATGTCTAGAAACAGCTTAGCAAGTCATTTTCAAACTTGCAGCACAATTGCTTGCTATCTGGGTTTAGTTCCACTTTAAAAGCTAAGTTGGAACATTTCTATTTGCATTCTTTATGAGTTCTCTTCATCAATATTAAGAAAAAATTATTCAGTAGTAGATTAGTCACCATCCTTAGTGCAATATCATTGAACTTAATGGCCTACAGTAAGTTCTTGAGTGACAATGCCCTCCTGCAAAATTGCTTGTGTGCACTGTAATCATTTCTTCAGTATGTTCCTGGTAACCCACGCATAGAAATTTCATACTATACTAATTCACATGAACTCATATCACTCCATTCTTGTAGTCACTGTGCAGAAAATGGTATATTTTTCTTTAATGCTCACAGTGACTAACAGAGAAGATTGAAAACATTTCTGAATCACTTAGAACCGCAGTGCTTTAGGGTAGGGATGGACGTGTGATTGTGAATTTAGTCACAGGAATAGAGAGTTTCTGGGTACTGAGGGCAGGGGAGAAAAACTGTATAGGGCTTTTTGTCATCTAACCAGTTGCAGATGATAGGCCGTGTCATGCAATGCTGAGAAGAAGTGTAAGATTATAAAGTCGAAAACTTAGCTGAAAATTAAAGCCCAATTGAGTATCTCAGCTTAAAGTGATCATAAAGGTTTAAATTTCATTTTTTTTTTAATTTAACAAACATTTTATACTTACCTGCTTTGTGGTTTTGTACAGAGCAGCCCCGATCCTCCTCTTCTAAGGTTCCCTGCATTTGCTCCTGGCTACTCCCCCTGCCGCTTGCTATGCGTGGGCTCACCCCCGAGCTGGCTTTGTATGTCCATAGACACACAGGACGCATTTCATCCCCCCCTCCCCCGCTCCCTCCTCACTGGCTGTGATTGAAATTGAGATTAACTGTCTCTGAGCCAATAAAGAGGGAGAGAGCCTCTGCTCGTATGCACATCATTGGATCAAGATCGGGCTCAGGTAAGTATAAGGGGGCTGGGGAGGGAGCTGCATGCAGAATTTGTTTTTACCTTAATGCACAGAATGCATTGAAGAGGAGGTTAATCCTGGAAAAAAATACAAATCCATTAGCTGCTGTCTTTTAATAAAAGGGCACTTACATGTCCAGGGATCCAGCGCCATCCTCACCTTGGCTAGTTCTTCACTAGCCTTGGGGTTCCCAGCATCGGCATCATAATTGTGGAAAGCCGGCTGTGCTGTTTGTGGCTTCACAGCCAGCTGCCCACTGCGTGTGTGTGTGGAAGCCGCACTGCGCTTTGTGAATGGCCCCTCAGTCTTCTGAGACCCCCCGCCCCAAAGCACCCCCCCATGTTGAGAGCATGTGGCCTGGTATGGCTCAGGAGGGGGGGCACTCGGTCTTCTGCCCCCTTTCCTGACCTTCCAGGCTTCCCAGCCCGCTCCTTAACAACTAGCTTTTACTGCATCCTGATTGGGCAAAGCTTTGTCCAAGCAGGGCACAGAATGCACTGTGCAGCAACACCCTGTAAATAAGGGGCGAAGAGCCAATGTTCTGCCCAAACTCATGCTCGGGCCAAACCGTTCGCCCAACACTAATAACCCAATTTTTTTGTCAAATATAAAAGATGATGTTGCACTGAATAAATAAATACCTAACCTTTCACACTTTAAAATTGCACACGCTTGTGGAATGGCGACAAATTACAATGCTTAAAAATCTCCATAGGCAATGCTTTAAAACTGTTTACAGGTTACCTGTTTAGAGTTGCAGAGGAGGCCTAGTGCTAGAACTATTGCTCTTAGGGGTCGTTTATACTTGCTTTGGCTTCAACGCACATTAAAGCCCTTACGGCTTCAACAAGCTTTTATGATGTGTTTTTGAGGCTTCGGTGGTGCTTCAATGAGGCTTCGGTGGTGCTACAATGAGGCTTCGGTGGTGCTTCGATGAGGCTTTGGTGTTGCTCCGATGAGGCTCTTTTGAAGCTTTGTTGAAGCTTGGCCGATGCCATGTGTGTTTGTTGATATCTCACACCTGCAATTTCTCCAAAGCAAAGCGAAGCTGAATTACATCCTCTGAAAAGCCACAGGTGCTTCAAGCAAGCTTCAATCAAGCTTTTTCATAGACTTCTATGGAGGCTTTGAAAAGGAGCTTTGACTGGCGTTAAGGGAGCTTTAACATAGCCTGTCTGACGCCCTGTTTTGAAGCAAGTGTAAACAAGCCCTAACTCTACCGTTTGCTGCGACACCTCACTTGTGTGGTGCGCATATTGTTTACATATGTGTATGTGACTTACGTATGCAAACATGGAGGGATGAGGGCACTTTAAAAACAAATGTCTTATTTATTTATTTTACACTGTCCCTTTAATTTTTTTTCTTGATAATTTTTTTTTCCTTTTACAAGGAATGTAAACATCCCTCATAATAGAAATAAGGGATGACAGGTCCTCTTTACAGATAGATCTGGAGTCTATAAAAGCAAATGATCAAAAAAAAAAATAAAATAAAGGACCTAGCTCAGGTCCTCCAAGATGATAGAGCTGATCAGAGACACGCTGGTCTCTGTTCACCTCTATGGCCAGCTGTGTGAACTGTCAGATCATTTCCGGGGCTCACCAGTAAAAACAGTAAGCCTGAGAAACACCAGCGAGGCACCGGAAGGGGTGGGGGGCGACCCCTCCGGCTGCTTTTGAAAGTGATCCAGTGGCTATTTAGCTGCTCGGACCGCTTTCATGAGAAAGAGAATCATCAGCTGACAAAGATAGATTCAGCCTTAACCCCGGTAAACTACTTACCAGCTGCAACGTATATATGTGGCGAGTGGAAAATGCATCCATTTTTTTTGGATGGATTTGAATGCAGCTGTATGTTCTGCTCTCTTCTCATTGGCTGTAACTGTACTCATGTTGTAAAGCGATGCGCAAACGGTTGGCGCTATATAAATCCTGTATAATAATAAAAATATCAAGTCATTTAAGAGCGACTGGAATTCCATCATCTTTGTTTTGCTGAAAACATAGAACATTACAGTCTCAGAATTACTATGGGAAAGTTAGCAATTCTTTCATCTGTTTTTACTATTACTAATACCACAACTCCACAAATATTACTCCCGCTCTTTTTCGTTCCGTCATGCCACAAGATACATTTTTCACATGAAATCTGCTCATTCTTCTATTAGGGCTCCCAGAGCAATTAAAGGGTTTCCATACGGCAATTTAATTTTTTTTTCGCGGCTACAGATACAATGTATGTTGTAATTCTGTGCAGCACATCCAACAAGTGTCCCCATCAGTCACCAGTGAAAAGAATCTTTTGTTGGGAGCTCTGAGAAAAGAAGGAAACGCGGGTCAATTAGAGTAACTGGTCCAGCACAGTCTATAGCTTTTACACAATGTAAGAAAAAAAATTTTTTTTTTAGGAGGCCGCATGACAGAAGAGCAATTGTGCATACGCTTGAGACCCACCAGATGTGAGATTCAGGGGAATAATTGTGACTGAAGATGCCTAGAAAGGAGAAAGTCCTTATGTATTCAGTATGTGTTGTTGTATTGGTCATGAAATTCCTTAAAGGGTCACTCTAGTTGGGCACACGAAAATTCTTACCCTTATTCCCGCTTCTGACTTCTTTACTATATGGCCCTTTCCAGTGCTGCAAAGCCTTTCCAAAAAATACCCATTCTGGCTGGGTCTTGTTGTGCACAGGCACATTGCAGCCCCTATGGACGGTCTGTTGTGATAATTGGGGGTTCAAATGAGTACACACCATCCATAAAAATCAAAAGATGGAAGTATATATGTGCATTAGATAAAAATTTGGTGTCTAGTGTGCAGGCACATTGCAGCCTCTATGGATGGTTTGCTGGATAGCTGGGGATCGCAAGGAGTACATACCGTCCTTAGAATCAAGAGGTGGAAAAACGTGTGTACTAGACAAAAATGTTTTTTTTTTTTTTTAAATCCTGCGCCTAGTGCGCAGCCTCTATGGTTGGTTTGCTTGATAGCTGGGGGTTCCCTGAGTAAAGTCCACCCCTTAGAGACAAAAGCCGTCAAAAGTGCACTAGACACAATCCTGGTTTTTTTTTGCACATTGCAGCCTCCATGGATGGTCTGTTTGATAGCTGGAAGTATACGTGCACACTAGACAAAAAAAAAAAAGAAGTATATATAAACTATATTGTCAAAAGTATTGGGACGCCTGCCTTTACACGCACATGAACTTTAACCCCTTCCTTACCGGGCACTTAAACCCCCCTCCTGCCCAGACCAAGTTTTGGCTTTCAGCGCTGTCGCATTTTGAATGACAATTGCGCGGTCGTGCGACGTTGTACCCAAATAAAATTTGCGTCCTTTTTTCCCCACAAATAGAGCTTTCTTTTGGTGGTATTTGATCCCCTCTGCGTCATTTCTGATCGCCGCTATAAACAAAAAATGAGCAACAATTTTGCAAAAAAGAACAATATTTTTTACTTTTTGCTAAAGTACAAATCCATTAAAAAAATTATTCATCAGTTTTGGCTGATATATATTCTTCTACATATTTTTGGTAAAAAAAAAAAATTGCAATCGGCGTATATTGATTGGTTTGCGCAAAAGTTATCGCGTCTACAAACTGGGAATTGATTTATGGCATTTTTATTATTTATTTTTTTTTACTAGTAATGGTGGAGATCTGCGATTTTTATCGGGACTGTGATATTGGGGCGGACATGTCGGACATTTTTTACACATTTTTGGGACCAATGACATTTATACAGCGATCAGAAATTTAAATGTCCACTGATTACTGTGTAAATGTCATTGGCAGTGAAGGGGTTAACAAATGTTCCCTGGGTGTGTTCTAACTGTGGGGGGGCAGGGCTGGGGCATAACAGATCTAACTGATCCCAGTGACAGGGATCAGTAGATCTGCTATGTCCCCTGTCACAGAACGGGGAACCGCCGTGTTTACAACGGCGGTTCCCCGTTCTGAGGCTCCTAAAAGTGATCGGCGGGTCTCGGGCAGACATCGTGTCCGCCCGATCCACGGGCACGCTCGCGCGCCGCCGCTGCCGCCAGGGGGCGTGCGCAGTGGAGGACGTCCATGGACGTCCTCCGGGCATTTCAGATCCGTGCTGGAGCCGTACTTTGGCAATAGCGCGGATCTGAAGTGGTTAATGGCATCCCAGTCTTAGTTTGTAGGGTTCGATGTTGAGTTGGGCCCACCCTTTGCAGAGCTTCAACTCTTCTGGGAAGGTTGTCCACAAGGTTTAGGAGTGTCTATGGGAATGGTTGACCGTTCTTCCAGAAGCGCATTTGTGAGCTCAGGCACTGATGCTGGACAAAAAGGCCTGGCTCACAGTCTCCTCTCTAATTCATCCCAAAGGTGTTCTGTCGGGTTGAGGTTATATATATATATATATATATATATATATTTTTTTTTTTTTTTTTTTTTAAGTCTTGTGCTTAGTACACAGGCACATTGCAACCTCTATGGATGGTTTGCTTGATAGCTGGGGGTCCATATGAGCCAAGAGGCTGCATTACATGTGTACACTACATACAATTGTTTTTTTTTTTTTTCATTTTTAATTTTTTTAAAGTCCTGTGCCTAGCGCGCAGCCTCTATGGATGGTTTGCTGGATAGCTGGGGGTCGCCTGAGTAAAGTCCACCCCTTAGAGTCAAGAGCTACAGCTCATATGTGCACTAGACACAATCCTTTTTTTTTTTTTGCACATTGCAGCCTCCATGGATGGTCTGTTGGATAGCTGGAAGTATAAGTGCACACTAGACAAAAAAAAAAAAGAAATATACATAAACTATGTTGTCGGAAGTATTGGGACGCCTGCCTTTACACGCACAAGAACTTTTTTTTTAAATCAGAAAATAGAATAGTATTTATTGTACTTAATTCACGCAGTACAGACAATTTTTGTAATGATAGGTGGAGGAGTACCTCCCCATATTACAGAGTAGCATACAATAGATTTAGTCAGTACATACACAACCAGGTCTCATTTACATCCCATAAGTACAAAAAATAGACTGTAGTCTCGATAGTCTCAAATAATGACAAGAAAGAAACAGAAAAGAAAAACCAACTAAACAATCAAACTTTATCAGTGCCATGGTTACTCATTATTTAACTTTGGTGGGCTCCAGTCCAGCTGATGGAAAGGCACAAGAACTTTAATGGCATCCCGGTCTTAGTCCATAGGGTTCAATATTGAGTTGTCCCACCCTTCACAGCTACAACAGCTTCAACTCTTCTGGGAAGGTTGTCCACAAGGCTTAGGAGTGTGTCTATGGGAATGGTTGACCGTTCTTCCAGAAGCGCATTTGTGAGCTCAGGCACTGATGCTGGACAAAAAGGCCTGGCTCACAGTCTCCTCTCTAATTCATCCCAAAGGTGTTCTATCGGGTTGAGGTCATATATATATATATATTTTTTTTTTCTTTTAAGTTTTGTGCCTAGTACACAGGCACATTGCAGCCTTTATGGATGGTTTGCTTGATAGCTGGGGGGTCCATATGAGTCAAGAGGCTGCATTGCATGTGTACACTACATACAATTCTGTTTTTTTTTTTTTTTCATTTTTTAAAGTCTTGTGCCTATTGCCCAGGCACATTGCATCCATATGGATGGTTTGCTGGATAGCTGGGGGTCCCCATGAGTATTGGTCATCCCTAAGAATCAAGAGGTCACAGTGCATGTGTGCACTAGACACAAACCTGTTTTGTTTTTTTTTTACGTGTTGTGCCTAGTGCTCAGGCACATTGTAGCCCCCATGGTGGTCTATTGGATAGCTGGGGGTCACACCGAGTACACACCATCCATAAGAATAGAGGTTGAAGCACATATGTGCACTGGACACAGTCCTGTTTTTTTTTTTTTTTTTGCCCTGTGCCTAGTTCTCAGGCACATAGCAGCCCCTATGGATGGTTTTCTTGATAACTGGGGGTTGCCATGAGTATGTTATGCAGAGTATTGATTTAACACTGGAATGCATGTACTATAGAATACATGTACTATGCTCTATATTACTACAGCGCTACCTGCTGGTATAGACAGGTATAATGAATATGTATATTTCAGTATACATTTTATAGTAACATTGCTGTTGCTTTTCCAACACCCCTTCTCAACAGCATGTGCTTTGTCAAATTATATTCAGCTTTTTATGGAAAGAAACTATGAAGTTCCCTTGACAAAGGCTTGTTGAGTGCATCAGCTGTCTTTTCCTCTGACGGGCAGTATTAAATGTCAATAACACCTTGCTCTTGATTATCCCTCAGTTGGTGATACTTGATGTCAATGTGTTTGGTCCTAGGATTGACCCTTTCTGATTAGGTACATTTTATACATCCCTGGTTGTCTTCAAAAATGTGAATTGGTTTTGACATGGCTATTCCAATGTCCACAAAAAGTTGACGAATCCATATCACTTCTTAACATGTGTGTGCTGCTGCAATGTACTCTGCTTCAGTTGAAGATAGAGCGACAGTTATTTGCTGTCAACTAGACCAACTTATGGTTCCTTCCCCATATTAGAAGGTAAATACACTTGTGGATTTGCAGTTTGTGCAGTCTCCGGCCCTATTAGCACCCACATACCTGACCAGTTTTGGATTGGATGTTGCTGGTAACCGTAGCTTCATCTGGATTGTTCCTTTAAGGTACTGCAACACTATTTATTGCATTGCAGTCACGCCAGAAGGGAGCTGAGAATTTCCTGCATAGTATGCCCACTGCTGCGGCTATGTCTGGTCTTGTCACAGTGGCAACATATTTCAGCTTACCAATTGCTCTGTGATACATGGCATTGTTGGGTAGCAAGTTTTCTGCCTCATTGCTCTTTAGACAGCCTAATTCCATAGGAGTTTTCACTTCATTTGCATCTTTCATATGGAATTGTTCCAAGATTTTCTGAGATTGGTTGAGAAGATAACTTCCAACTTCTTTTCTCTCTATTTGGATTCCCAGATAGTATCTAATGTTCCCTAGCTCTTTGATTTCAAAATTTCCTTTCAGCTTATGTGAACTATCTGATTATAATCCCATTCTTGTTCAAAACAAGGTATAATGTCATCAACATATATAAGGATGTATATCCATCTGTCTCCTTGATTCCTGGAGTAGAGGCAGGGGTCTGCTTTACTTCTTGAGAATCCCTCTCTAGTAAGCACTTCGTTAATTTTCTCATTCCACATCTTTGCAGATTGCTTAAGACCGTAGATGCCTAAGACCGTAGATGCCCTTCTATTGTTTACACACAAGGTTGTCCCCTTGCTCAAACCCTGGTGGTTACTCCATGTAGAGATCTTCCTTAATGTCTCCATATAAGAAGGCAGTTTTGACATCTACGTGTTTCACTTGCACGCCTTTCCTGTTCTCTAAGAAAATGTTGTCTTTTCCACTGTAATCAATGCTTGTGAAGAAGGTCTCATCACTAGTCATGTGGCTTATCGCTCCTGCACCAGCCGCGTGGTTTGCCACTCTGTGTCACTTTAACCACTTGCCGACCGCCGGTCGGCATTTGACTGCGGCAAAGTGGTTCGTTCCCGCAAAACGCCGTCATACGACGGCGGCTGCGGGATCGAGCCTCCGGCGGCGCGCGCGCGCGCTCACTGTGTTCGGGGAGGGCCAGGGAGCGGGTGTGGCGGCTTCGATTGCCACCGGCTACCCGCGATGGCCCCCCCGAGCGGAGGAACGGAGGTCCGTGTAAGTAAACACGAACCTCCGCTCTGTGTGAAGGGGGTAGGGCTGTGATCACAGCCTTCCTGTATACGAAGGCTGTGACCACTTCCCTTCCCCAGATAGTGCAGTCCCCCTACAGTTAGAACACGCCCAGGGAACATAGTTAACCCTTAGAGCGCCCCCTGCAGGTTAACCCCTTCACTGCCAATGACATTTACACAGTAATCAGTGCATTTTTATAGCACTGATCGCTGTATAAATGCCAATGGTCCCAAAAAAGTGTCAAAATAGTCCGACATATCCGCTGAAATATCGCAGTACCGCTAAAAATCGCAGATCGCCGCCATTACTAGTAAAAAAAAAAAAAAACCCCAAAAATGAATTCTCATCATCCGTAAACGCGACCACTTTTGCGCAAACCAATCAATAAACGCCGATTGCGATTTTTTTAATCGCAAATATGAGGAAGAATATAAATCGTCCAAAAACGGTGAAAAAAAAATGTTTTTTTCTATATTTTTTTTTTATTTGTATTCTAGCAAAAAGTAAGAAATTTGTTTTTTTTTGCAAAAGTGTCGCTCTTCTTTTGTTTATAGCGGCGATCAGAAATGACGCAGCGGTGATCAAATACCACCAAAAGAAAGCTCTGTTTGTGGGAAAAAAAGGACGCAAATTTTGTTTGGGTAAAACGTCGCACGACTGCGCAATTTTCAGTTAAAGCGACGCAGTGCCGAATCGCAAAAAGGGCTCCGGTCCTAAAGCTGGAAATCCTTCCGGGGCTGAAGTGGTTAAAGGTGCCGCTCCATGATGTGTCTTCAGTTTTCTTTGTGGCTGCTTTGACTCTTTCTTTTGTGAATAGCTCCAGCTTTCGCTGCTCAGTTTTCCAGATAAAACAGTCCTTTTTTAAGTGACCAATCTTTTTACAGCGAAAACAGGCTCTGCTTTGCTTGCCTTTGACATATTCCAGTGTCAGTTCCTGCTCAGGTCTGGTTTCTAAAGCATTAATGAGAAAGTATATGTCTCTGGAAGGCTGCAGAGGAGCAGGGCAACAATATGGTTATCTTTGATGTCCTCTCTGATTACTCTATGATCTCTAGCATAGCATTCACGTGATCACACATTAGCTGGCCTTCTTCTAGTCTTAACTTATA
Organism: Glandirana rugosa; assembly: GCA_018402905.1. NCBI lineage: Eukaryota > Metazoa > Chordata > Amphibia > Anura > Ranidae > Glandirana > Glandirana rugosa. The sequence goes on from BLSH010218413.1 coordinate 697,813, forward strand.
AAGCTTTCATCATAGAAATAGCTTACTGTTGAGGCTTGAACGTCCTTGCAGTTTCTGTAATAATGTCCACATACTTTTGGCTGTTTTCACTGTTCTTATGTGGATAAGCTGATCATCTTCCACTAGTAAGCTTATAATTGCTTTTGCCTGCCTAGCTTTCCTGCCCCAGTCCTATGTGTCTCCGTCGGTGGGTTTTTCTGTATTCAGCACTCGGGTCTGTCTGTATTCAGCCCTTGCCACAAGTCATCCTTGCTAAAAAGCATTTGTAGCTTGAATTTCCACAGCTTGTAATTGGCATTGTTCAGCTTTGCAATTGCACACTTCAGATCTGAACCAAGTGCCATATTTTCAGTAGCTTGCACACAGTACTCATAGACTCACTGTAGAATTATTTCCAGTGCCTGGGCTTGCAGTATCCTCTTCACTGCTTGGGCGGTGCTGGAAGCATGCAGAGTATTAATTTAATGCTGGAAGCTTGTTGTATAAAGCAATACGGCTTTAGATGTACTATACTCTAAACTACTACAGTGCCGCCTGCTGGTATAGACAGGTATAATGCATATGTATAGTTCAGTGTATACAGTATATAGTAACATTCCTGTTGCTTTTCCAACAGAGTACACAGTACAGACCATCCATATGAGTCCAGAACCTGCAGTGCATGTGTGCATTAGACAAAATTCCGTTTTTTGAATGTCTTTTGCCTAGTGTGTAGGCACTTTGCAGCCCCTATGTTGGATAGCTGAGAGTCGCCATGAGTACAGACCATCCATAAGACTCAAGAGGCAGCAGCGCATGTGCTCACTAGACAAAATCCTTTTCTTTTTTTTAAATTCCCATGCATCAGTAATGATTGCGTATTTTAAATGAATATAATACCAAAGTGAGTGAACTTTCTCCACCAAGTTAGTAAGTCAATTCCAATTAGTCCACTCGGACTATTTGACAATAAGACACTATCACGTAGCCAGGTGATTCCATCATAGAAAATTCTCAGTGGGGATGGTAAAAATGCCTTAGAATTCCCCTTGAACTAGCATAGCAGATTTACTGCTACAGGGCGGCTCTCCTGTGCAGAGTCCCATATATATATATATATATATACGCGATTCTGCACTTCTACCTGCAGGGGGCGTGTGCGCGCCACCGGTGGGCGATTTCTGCTCATCGGGAAAACACACACAACTGAGACCTGCCTATGTAAACAAGGCAGATCTCTGTTCTAACAAGGGGTAAGGGATGGGTTTTGTGTTCCTGCAAAGCAGGGGATAAATTCCATCTCTTCCCCTAGTAAAAGCACCTAACACAGTACACAAAAACCCTGGCTACGCACACAGTTAACCGTTTGATCGCCCTAGATGTTTAATCCCTTCCCAGCCAGTGTCATTAGTATAGTGACAGTGCATATTTTAAGCACTGATCCCTGTATTAGTGTCACTAGTTCCCTCAAAGTGTCAGTTTGTGTCCGACTGCAATATCTCAGTCCCACTATAAGTTGCTGATTACCACCATTACCAGTATAAAAAAAGAATAAAAAAAACCATTCCATAAATATATTCCATAGTTAGGTAAATTCTATAACTTTTGCGCAAACCAATTTATATATACCTATTGGGATTTTTTTTTTTTTACCAAAAACATGTAGCAGCATACATATTGGCCTAAATTTAGTAAGAAATTCGATTTATTTTACATTTTTTATTGGATATGTTTTATAGCAGAAAGTCAAACATATTGTTTTTCAAAACTGTCAGTCTTTCTTTTGTTTATAGCGCTAAAAAAAAAAAAATATGCAGAGGTGATCAAATACCACCAAAAGAAAGCTCTATTTGTGTAAAAAAAAACGACATCGATTTTATGTGGGTACAGTGTTGCATGACCGTGCAATGCTGTATTGCAAAATCGTCCGGAGGCCAAGTGGTTAAAAGAAACAAATTTAAAGCTAAAAAGCTTTTGTTTTTCTATCTGCATAAAAAAAACCATGGAGATGATGAGGGCCAATCATCAATACACTGCTGTGATAGGAGAGTTGTATCTTGGATAACGAGCCAATAGCTTCTAGATTGGGTGTAAGATGTGACAAGGTAAGATGAGGTGAGGCAAAAACAAGAAGCCAGATTTTGGCTTTCATATTAGATTTCACAGAAAGAAGTTAGATTTCACACAGTGTTTTCTAATAATGTGTTTCTTACCTTCAGCACTCCTAAAACAAGCCGCTGCATTGCGGGGCCCCTTACTAAAGAATGAAATGTGCAAAGCTGTTACGATTACAAGGAATGTGGATTTTCTTTTTTTAGCGCTAATAGCTGCCACGGTGCTTTAAAGTGTTTGCATAGTCAAAACATTTTTTATGCGGTTCTTCGCCCCCCCGCCCCTTTTTTTTCAAACCCTGATTACCTGGTTGCGGGTCCTGCACAATTAAAGGGTAACTCCACTTTCGTGGAGAAAAAAAATAGCATATAAAGGAAAATAATATAGCATATACAATTGCGACACAAGTCATATTGTAATTGAATGTTATTAAAAATTACCTTTCCTTTTCAATTTGTAGCCGCTGTAATTTTCTGAGAATGCCATGCAATATGGCTACCTGGAGGGGTTCTGTACACAGAATGTGTACTCACCCACTCCCCAGAAACATAATTTCCTGCTTGTGTGATTGGCTCACCAATTTTCCCAGAAGTCCGCACTAAGATACAAGTCAGATTTCAGGCATCCCCTGCAACAAAAATGTAATTTTTGGAGAGATACTTTTAGTAGGAGCACGTCTAAAGGGATGCAGGCCCAGCAGCTTTCCTTATTAGTGCTCTCCAGATGCACACCTGACAGTTAATTATGAAACCACTCCCATTAGGCCCACTCAGTACAGAGGCACAGGGAAATACAGAGGGATTTCTTCAGAAGAACAAAAGGTAGGAATCTGCAACAAAGTTTGTTATAATCCTTGCAATATACATAAATCACCCAAAGGGGAATGTTTTTTTCTCAACAAAAGGGGAGTTACGCTTTAACATACTCACCTGCCCAGTGGATTCAGCGTTGCCCTGCTGAGATCTTCTTCTCTTCTGCCCCCCCGCACCACCATCTTCTTCCTTAAAAAACAACAAGTGATGGTATTGCGATGTCAGTTACCAATATAGTTGATAATGATCCTTTATATGGTAATGATATGCAAGAAATACCTATAGTGGTGTATCAATCAATAAAGTGAATTAATAAATATCCAACTCCTCTATGAATAAATTATTCCCAGGCACTGTAGTGCTAAAACATACGTAATCAAAAAAGAAAGAATGTCTACCACACTATAGATGTGAATAATAAATTTGAGTGTGCCTGTAAACATAAATAAATGCTGACACAAAAAAATGTAATATATATGAGTTCAAAAATATATCAGTGAGCAGCTATTTGCATCAATGTGATCAGTCTCTTTTGTGCTCTTGCTATAGTTATAGGTGATTAGTGACTTTATCTTGATGTGACAAAAAAGTTCTCTCTAGCCTCTCACCTTACAGCTGTAAGGTAACAGCACTGCATAGATATGAAGGTCTTTGGGTGTCCAATTCAATCATCTGACCTCTAGGTGTCCTAACGGGGAATGGTGCAGTATGGGGTCCTCTATGGTGGGTGATCTCCTCTCCTTAACTCCGGGGGTCCTCTGTGGGTGACCTCAGTAATGATGGTGTACAAAACAGAAGTGGCCCATAGCGTGATACCATTTAACCATAAATTGATTAAAATAAAAGAAGGTGGTTGCACTCACTTTTGAATTAAAAAACACTCATACATATTCTTGCTTGGCATTTTCGGGAAGCTGTGGGCTCTCATGGATTCAGCCAGTCCCAATGGAGGTGGCCCAATCCCCCTTAATGGCACAGGGGCACATTGGATACCCAGCACATAGCACAATGGCAGCAAAGGTGCCCAGTGTACCCCCTGACCAAATTTAAACCAGTAACAAAGAGATGGCCCCTGCCTCCACCTATAACTGGCCTTCACTAGAGTTGATGTTCGGGTTCGGCGGGTCCGGCCGAACTTCGCGAAAAAGTTCGGGTTCGGTACCGAACTTGACTGGAACTTGCCCCGGACCCCATTGAAGTCAATGGGGACCCAAATTTTTTGGCACAAAAATGGCTGTAAAAAAGTCCTGGCAAGTGCTAGAGGGCTGCAAAAGGAAGTAAAATGGGGGTATTTATATAAAGGGGATTTTAGAACAATAATCTGTCCCTTACAGCAACAGCAGGAACCTGACCCTATAGAACTAGGAGATGATTTTAGAACAATAATCTGTCCCTCAAAGCAGTAGACTCTACCTAGTCTAGAATCAGATTGTTCTGTAATGCAGGATGGGATGTTATTATATCTGCAATCTGTCCCTCACAGCGCCGGCAGCATCCTCTCCCTACACTAGCCTGAGAGCATGTGACATGCAGCACTATCTGAATCCAGCTTATACAGAGGCTGGGTCACATGATGCACTGGCCAATTACAGCCATGCCATTAGTAGGCATGGCTGTGATGGCTTCTAAGGGCAAACCAGTGAAACGCTTGTTGATTGGCTGCCCTGCAGCTATTCAACAGGCGGGATCAAATACCCGAACCCAGAACCCGAACCCGAACTTTTTTTCAAATGTCCGGGTTCGGGTCCAGGTCACGGACACCCCAAAGTTCAGTACAGACCCGAACTTTACAGTTCGGGTTCGCTCAACTCTAGCCTTCACAGCAAGGAGCACATGGAAGGGCAAATGGATGAAAGAAAAATTCCAAGCTTTGGTCAGGGGACATACTGGACACCTTTGCTGCCATTGTGCTTTGTGCTGGGTGTCCAATGTGGTACTGTGCCTTCAACCACTTCCTTACTGGGCACTTAAACCCCCCTCCTGCCCGAACCAATTTTCAGTTTTCAGTGCTGTCGCTCTTTGAATGACAATTGCGCGGTCGTGCGAAGTTGCACCCAGGCCTGTAAACTTTTTTTCAAGCCCAAGCCCAAGACCCAAGCCCATAAACTAGGGCGG
>BLSH010218413.1:735176-747456 GCA_018402905.1 Glandirana rugosa
CCAGGGAATCCACACGTAGATTATCAAAAAATTTTGATAGATATGATGGTCGTCTTTGGTGACAAAGACCTTCGCTTAAGGTGTAAGCGTGTCGAGAATGGCATTTCTTTGGGGATGCGTAGAATTCCAATTTTGCGGAAAGAAAGTAAGAATCACTTACCGGCGCACAAAAGAACAAAAGGGAAAAGCTAACAAAGTGTTGGCATGCATCAAAAAAGGGATTAACTTCAGGGATAAATCAATAATTCTCCCATTGTACAAGTCCCTAGTGAGGCCGCACCTGGAGTATGCCGTCCAGTTCTGGGCACCGGTCCTCAAGAAGGACGTCCTGGTATTGGAAAGGGTTCAGAGAAGGGCTACAAAGCTAGTTAAGGGATTAGAGGACCTAAGTTATGAGGAAAGATTAAAAGCACTGAACTTGTTCTCTCTGGAGAAAAGACGCTTGAGAGGGGATATGATTTCAATGTACAAATACTGTACTGGTGACCCCGCTATAGGGGCAATACTATTCAGTGCAAGGGAAAACAAGAAAACACGCGGCCATTCACTAAGAATGAAAGAAAGGCGTTTTAACCTTAAGATGCGTAGGGGTTTCTTTACGGTAAGAGCTGTGCGAATGTGGAATTCGCTTCCAGAAACAGTGGTTTCTGCTGGTAGTATAGATAGTTTTAAAAAACTATTAGATGCACACCTAAGGGACCACAACATTGGGGGATATACAACGTATTACTGACATAAAATAAAACACACACATGGGTTGGACTTGATGGACTTGTGTCTTTTTCCAGCCTCACTGACTATGTAACTATGTAACTATGTAACTATGTAACCAACATACCTGAAATCTCACTCACAGTGTACTGTGTACTACTACTCATTGCACCAAAGGAAAAGTGCAATTTATATCATCAGTGGTATGTCCTCTGCAACCAATATACATACAACATGCAGCCACTTGCTGGTTTGTATTGTGTGTAATGAGGTAACCCAGACTCTGGCCAATGCGTTTTGTCACATGACTTTTTTTTTCGGGAATCGGGATTGGGCAATGGTATGTTACTCTTATAGCTCCAACAATGGAAATTACCCTGATGCCATTTTGTAGGAGATAAACTCATGTGCACCATATATTAAATATAAACTATTTTTTTTAACATATAGACCTTCTGAACTTGAAACGTATATTGCTTATCTTTCCTTTGTATCTAACCTGAGATTCATTCTATGTTGCAGAGCTGAGGAGAGGAGAAGGAGTTCTACAGTTTAGCAAAAATAGCTGGGGGTGCTTACACCACTTCTTGTCATTTCAATTAAGAAAAAGCATATGTTGTCAGTCCACAACAAGAATTAAAGCGGTAGTAAACTGCCACTAAAAATAAAATAAAATGGGCCCCCCCTGCAGATTATGTTAGACTTACTGTACCTGTAAACGGATCCCCAGCACTGCCATCTTCACCATTCATACAGCCAGAGCCTGCAAACCCGGAAGAAAGACCGCTTACTTCTGGGTTTGAAGCCTCTGGTTGTATGAACAGCCGGGGCCTCAGTGACATCACTCTCACACATGCATCCCTTGTGAATATCTCCTAAACAGCGAAAGTTTAGGAGATATTCACAGAACCTACAGGTAAGTGTTATTATAGTTTAATCTGTGGGTACAAGTTCAAAAGTGGAGTTTACCTCCACTTTAAAGGGTTAGTTCACCTTTGTAATAACAATTCTTAGGCAGGCAAGGGTCCCAGTAGTTTACAAATCATGGTGCAGTGTAGACAAATTGAGCATTGCTTCAATTAAATAACTGTAGGCCAAGGACGGCTTTTGTAAGGCCTGGTCAAAAATTAGCATTCTGAGTATTCCACGCCATCTTGCATATAAGCTGGGCAGATTGCACTGTTGGAGGGAGTACCCCTCACTTTTTGTTGTGTCACCAGAATAGGAAGGGAATCTAACCAAGAGGGACACTGGAAAGCAAAAAACACTGTCATTAGTCAAGTGGGGAAGGGTTAGAACATTGGGCAGGTTATGCAGCTTTCTTATCCCTGTTAGTAAAACTTACTAGGGTTGTAACAGAAAGAAAGGAAATGAAGAAACCATTCCCCAGTGAGGGAACAAAGCTTCTAGCAGTTTACTATTATTTGACAAAATGTACAATACCTCTATAAGGATAGAGAAAGAAATGACTGCCATTCATAACCCCAATATAAAGGAAAACAAGTATATCATATAGTAAAACAATATATTTGAAGATATGAATTTTATAGAAACTTGTAACAACTTGTGAATAATTATGATTTATCCTTACAATGATATAGGACAGTGATGGCTAACCTTGGCACTCCAGATGTTTTGGAACTACATTTCCCATGATGCTCATGCACTTTGCAGTGTAGTTGAGCATCATGGGAAATGTAGTTCCAAAACATCTGGGGTGCCAAGGTTCGCCATCACTGATATAGGATCTCCTAAGGAAGCCTAGCGAAATGCGTAGAGATCAAGATCTTTGTTTGGATCCTCCTTCATCCAGCCCATTGATACCTGTATATCACTTTGAATGCTCGTTCTTCAATATTTATGTACCACATGTAAATGTCTGGGCTGGATATTGTAGTTATGGAGGATATAAGAGTTTAGTATATCCCTTTTGGGATGTTGTCACACATCCTATATGAATGTTAAAAGTTTTAAACATGTTTTATTGAATGCTTAATAAACTTTGTATATTGTTTTACTGTGTGACATACCCTAGTGCTTTTGCTAGAGTTTTTACTTTTATATTGGGGTTCTGATTGGCAGCCTTTAAAATCATTTCTTTCTCTATCCTTATAGAGGTATTGTACATTTTTCCTATTGCATCTGGTGCCATGTTAACAGATTGTACTTTTATTTGTTATTATTTGAAAAAAGCTTTCTTTTTATTGCTATCTACTCCTCCCTATGAGATATTTTCCTCACTTCCTGTACTTGTGACATCTCCTACCAGAACAGGAAGCTACAATAAATCCCACCATAGGGAACACAGACTTTCACTCTATCCAAAACTAAGAAAAAAGCTTTGGCTTGCATTATTAAATTTGAACCTCATGTTAGGTAATCTCATTGGGTATTTTAGAAAGGATACATGACACACGATTTGCAATGTGGGTTCATGTTTGAGTCATTGGGTGAAGAAGTATTCTAGAATAGTTTGTTTCTGGTAATCATGTGTGTGGTTGCTAGGGATAAGCGGAGTGATTTTGGAAATTCTATTCAGCTCACTGAGCTGCTTAGGGTTAATTCTCTTGAGAGAAAACATCTACCCTTTTATGGCTTATTTAGAGGGTGGGAGTTTTGAGTGTAGGGGGAGGGGTGTATTTCTGGTTTATTTCATTTAGTATTCTTTAGATTTGTGCTAGTTTGTTTACTAGACTTTTTTATTTTTAGTATTTAGTTTTATTTTTGGTTTTCCTTTTTTGTGAATTTGATTGTCAGTGGTGCACTATTGATTTACATTTTGATACTTTTTTCAATGTCTGTCTTTTCGTTAGAAAAAGTAAAATAATTTGGCTAATGAGGGGTTCTTTTGTAAAACAGAACTGATCCACAATAGTTGAAAGAAGCTTCAATCATCAGTAGCCATTTAACTCTCAGGGGCCACTGCCTCCAATGAATTTTAGCAAAATAAAACAAAATGTTAGTCCCTCGATCCCTCCCTTGATTCCATTATTTTGGGGAAATTAAGACTCTCAATTTCACTCATACCCAATGGTTCCTAATGATTGTTTTTATGGGTATTAGGAGTAGGGTACATTTGAGACCTGAATGGCATTTTATAATTACAATATATTTATAATTTACAATACGAAACTGCTTTACTATAAAAGAAATACAGTTGTTTAAAGAGCTCAGTACCTCTATTCCCACCATCTCTGTTCAGATAGGGCCGTATGAAGCTTTAGAGAGTGAGATAATAAAAGAAAGAGCTTCTGCTATGCCCTCTCTTTAGAAACCTATAACACTTTGTGACCCCAATTTTATAGGCATACCCTGTATTATTATGTAGCGGTACCCCCGTAGGGGCTGCTGAGTGTTGTGGTTCACCTCTCACCCTGCCCAGCCAGTCACACTTCTCACAGACATCCAGAGTCATAAATCAGTCTGGGTACTTTGTTTTGTTGCTTTTATTAGGGGATTTAACTTGGATGGGGTTTGGGATTTATGAGATGCCCAGAAGAATTCAACAATTTGGTTGGGACAAACTATGTACACTCCCGGTACATATTACTCCAGTCTCCTCCTGCACATTGTTTACTCAAAGACCATTCTTCTTTCTTCCTCCTGCACAAACTTCTCCTCAGGTGCAGGTAACACATAATTAGGCCTGACTCTGGTTCCTGCCAGGCCTTGCAGAAATGCCCTTTGAAGATAGGGACCGTGGGCCCCTATTGCGTAGTCAAAAATTGGTAGGTTTGAATGCTAGCGGCCCTTTGTGGACTACTGTTCCCAGCCAGTCCTCTTGAGGCCCTGCCAGCCCCCTTGGCAGCAGCTGCCCGACTCCACTGCCTGTGACACCACAGTCCTCACTGGCTCTACACCCATCTCAGATTGTCTCTCTCTCTCCCCAGTGTTCCAGGCTGTGTGTCACTCAATACCTGGTGGATACCTCCTGGAGACTTGCCTGGCAGTACACTCCACTGTCCTCTCCTGCTCCTGGTCAGGACACCCCTGTGGTTTGTTCGAGGGTCCCTTTCATTCTCGAGCTCCAGGCCCAAGGTCACCCCCCTAGACTGGGGGGCTCCCTCAAAGGCCACGAGAGCTAGTTCTTCCAACCAAACTCTCCCCCCCCCCCCCCCCCAGGGCTGACCCTGGGTATTTCAAGGAGGCCTGCCCTTTGCCAATCCTAGTTGGGGATTTGTCAGAGCCCCCTCAGACACCCAAAAAAGCTCCACCTCTCTCCCCGTCTCTTCTTCTAGAATCCTAGAAGCAGAAGGGAGGTGACAGAGAAGTGATGCTATGTGTGAGTCACCAGCTGCTGCTCTAGGGCACACCTGGCCTGCACAGATCAAAAGATCAGGCCTAGCTTCCAGTTAGGCCTGCCTAAATTGACCTGTATTAAAAAAAGAAACCCTACGTCTAGCACACTACCTAAGTAGAGGGTGCTACAATTATTATAGAGGATTTATATAGCACCAACAGTTTGCGCATCGCTTTACAATGTAGAGTGGAGACAGTACAATTACAATACAGTTCAATACAGAAGGGACGAGAGGGTACTGCTTGTGGAGCTTACAATCTAAAATTTTGGTAAAATAAGTTGTGTACAAAAATTATTAAGATATAAAATAACAGTTTAAAAGCATAAAACTTAAACATTAAAGTAAAATTGACTTGAAAACTTGAAGTGTATATTGTAGATTTTTTTTTCAAATTAAAATAACAAACATGTTATACTTACCTGCTCTATGCAGTGGTTTTGCACAGAGCAGCCCAAATCCTCTTCTTCTAGGGTCCCCCACCGGCGCTCCTGGCTCCCCTGCCGTCTGCTTGCCCCCATAGAAAACCGCTTGCTATAGGGACACAGAGCTGGGTTCAGCCCCATCCCACGCTTCCTCCTCCTCACTGGTTGTGATTAGCAGCAGGAGCCAATGGCTTCTGCTCCTGTTTCTGGGTCAATGAGGAGTGAGAGAGTCGAGAGAGCAACTGGTCTTGCGTACATCACTGGATCTAGATCAAGCTCAGGTATGTATGGGGGGGGTTGCATGCAGAAGGTTTTTTATCTTGATGCAGAGAGTGCATTAAGGTGATATTAAAGGCAATTAAAAAAAAAACCAAGCAAACATGTCATACTTACCTGCTCTGTGCAGTAGTTTTGCACAGAACATCCCAGATTCTCCTCTTCTCGGGTTCCACACAGGTGCTCCTGGCCCCTCCCTCCTGTCGAGTGCCCCCACAGCAAGCAGCTTGCTGTGGGGGCACCCAAGCAGGCTCACTCCTGAGCTGCTGCTCTGTGTGTCCATTCATACAGAGAGCCGTAGCTCGGCCTCGCCCCCTCCCTTTCCTCATTGGCTCACTGGCTGTGATTGATAGCAGCGGGAGCCGATGGCTCGCGATGGGGCTCAGGTAAGTATTAAGGAGGACTGGGGGGGGGGGCTGCTGCACAGAGAAGGTTTTTTACCGTCATGCATAGAATGCAAGAAGGTGAAAAGCCTTGAGCCTTTAGAACCACTTTAAGGTAAAAAAAAAACCTTCTGCCTTTGCAACCACTTTGATAGCTTTCCTTTAACTTAAAGCGGAGGTCCACCCATTTAAAAGTCAGCAGCTACAAAAAGTGTGTAAATGGCTACTCACCTGTCTCACAGTCCAGCGATGTGGCTACCTGATGCCTCACTCCTCTCCCCCTCACTTCCGTGGCACTGGCATAGCAAGTGTGGGCACCTGGCCGTGACATCACGGCCGGGCACGCACTGTGCATACGCGAGCCGTGCTGCGCCCTGTTAATAGCCAGGCAATCTTCTTGGACCTGTGATGTGTCCCAGAAGATTGCCAGGAGGAAGGGGGGAGAGGTGAACTTCCTTCCAGTTCTGCGGCACCAGGAGAGGAAGTGGGAGCTAGGACCCTGTCAAAACAGGGTCCCCCCCCAACAAAAATGACATGCCAATTGTGGCATGTTAGGGGGTCAAGCTTAAAATTCTTAAAAGTTTTCACTGACATTAAAGTAGAACGCCAGCCATTGTCTCCCTGTTGAAGAGTTTTCCTTCATTTTCTGTTGTGGAGATGTCATTAATATAGCTCCATGCATACATGAGGGTCACTTATGCATGTAGTTACAAAAATATACCACTATCATTAAAGACATGAACTGTAAGATGTGCCCAAAACAGGCAAGCAGATGGCAAATGACTACTCACCGTTATTAAGAAAGAAAAGTAAAACAATACCGCTCAGGTACCCTAATTCATTTTCCGAGCCCACTGGTTATACTGCTTGTAGGTGCTGGTCGGGCTGAACATTGGTTCAGGCTCACCCAGAACTACAGAAAAATGGCGCCCATCTGCACACTTTATTGGCACACTGTAAACCTTATTTGATTAAAAGGGGCTTCAGCTCAGTCCTCCGCCCATAGGAGACCCCCTCTAACCCGTTTCACCCATATGGGGCTTACTCATAGAGGACAAGCTTGTACAATTAGGCCCCCCATTTGAGAAAAACATTTGAGGGGAAAACTACTATGGGTGGGGGGCTGAGCTGAAGTCACATTAATGCAAATAAGGTTTACAGTGTTCAAAATAGTGTGCGGACGGGCGCTATTTTTCTGTAGTCATCATTATTGGTTGTGGTCTTCCCGCAGCTACTGTTTTCCCTGTTACTGACTTACCATGCCTTGGTATTCACTGTGCCTCTGTATTGGGATGGCCATCTTGGTAATAGCAAGGAGTTGCCTCATGCCATGGAGAAGCAAGTCCTCAGGTACAGCAAACAGAGCAGTGAGCTGCACAGTAGTGACATCACCAAATCTCACTACAAATCTCCAGATGCTATCAACTACTCAACAATGCCTTAGATCAGGGGTCTCCAAATTTCTAAACAAAGGGCCAGTTTACACTTCTTTAGACTTTAGGGGGGCAGGCTGTGGCCATTGGGAGTATAAATTGTCCTGGCACCAGTGGGAGTAAGCAATGCATCTTTGATATTAAGGGGAGGAAAAGCACTGCATTGTTGGTATCCGTGGGAGAAATAGTGTCCCATCATTGGTATTAGTGGGAGGAATAGTGCCCTATCATTGGTATCAGTGGGAGGAATAGTGCCCCATCATTGGTATCCTTGGGAGGAATAGTGCCCCATCATTGGTATCCGTGGGAGGAATAGTGCCCTATGATTGGTATCAGTGGGAGGAATAGTGCCCTATCATTGGTATCCATGGGAGCAATCGTGTTCCATCCTTTCTATCCGTGGGAGGAATAGTAGCCCATTGGTAATATCAGTGGGAGGAATAGTGCCCAACATTGGTATCCGTAGGGGGAATAGTGCCCCCTCATTGGTATCTGTGGGAGCAATGGTGCCTCATCATTGGTATTTATGGGAGGAATAGTCCCCCATCATTGGTGTCTGTGGGGGGAATAGTGCCCCATAATTGGTATCAGTGGGAGGAATAGTGCCCCATCATTGGTATCAGTGGGAAGAATAGCACCCCATTATTAGTATCAGTGGGAGGAACAATGCCCTATCATTGGTATCAGTGGGAGGAATAGTGTCCCATCATTGGTATCAGTGGGAGGAATAGTGTCCCATCATTAGTATCCATGGGAGGAATAGTGCCCCATCATTGGTATCCGTGGGAGGAATAGTGCCCTATCATTGGTATCAGTGGGAGGAATTGTGCCCATCATTGGTATCCATGGGAGCAATAGTGTCCCATCATTTCTATCCGTGGGAGGAATAGTAGCCCATTATTCATATCAGTGGGAGGAATAGTGCCCAACATTGGTATCCGTGGGGAGAATAGTGCCCCATAATTGGTATCAGTGGGAGGAATAGTGCCCCATCATTGGTGTCAGTTGGAGGAAAAGTGCCCCATCATTGGTGTCAATGGGAAGAATAGCACCCCATTATTAGTATCAGTGGGAGGAACAATGCCTTATCATTGGTATCAGTGGGAGGAATAGTGTCCCATCATTGGTATCAGTGGGAGGAATAGTGTCCCATCATTGGTATCAGTGGGAGGAATAGTGTCCCATCACTGGTATCAGTGGGAAGAATAGTGCCCCATCATTGGTATCAGTGGGAGGAATAATGCCCCATCATTGGTGTCAGTGGGAGGAATAGTGCCCCATCATTGGTATCAATGGGAGGAATAAAGCCCCATCATTGGTGTCAGTGGGAGGAATAGTGCCCCATCATTGATATTCATGGGAGGAATAGTGCTCCATCAATTGATATCAGTGGGAAAAATAGTGTCCCATCATTGATGTCAGTTTGAGGAACAGTGTGTCAATGAGAGAAATAGTGCCCCATTGTTAATGTCAGTAACAGGAATTATGCCCCATTGTTGGTAGCAGTGGGAGGAAAAGTGCCTTAAGAGCCTGATAAAGATGAGCAAAGGTTCACATTCGGCATCAATTTGAAGACCACTGCCTTAGATTATCTCACATTGCAGATATATAGCCATAACTCTCTAGGCCCATGGAAGTCAAATTCAAATTCAAGGAATTCAGGGTAGATTTTTCAGAGTACTGCTTAGGTACAATTAAGTTTGTTTAGATGTTTCCTATGTAATAGCAAGTCTTCACTTTTTGAGCTCATGTCCACTTTAATTCAATAACAATAGTCTATGTTTGGCTCTGGGTGTTGGCTTTTGTCAATAACGATGACACTTGGTACCTTGGCTCAAAATACTCAGATTTCAGGGTGTGTTTCAAGGCCTGAGGTCTTAAGGTTTGTTGGGGGTGACATTTCTCTATGAGGGTGCAGCACATGAAAAGTTTTTCATGTTGTTTAAAAATAGGAGAATGAAAAGAACGTTAAGTGATATTATGATAATTAATATTTGCCCAGTCAGCAGAGTAAAGTAATCAAAGAGACAACACTTGCAGACATCCAACTGATAAAACAGGAGCTCTGATCAGAAACCTGCAAGCCCGCTGGAAACTGATTTTGTTAACCTTTAGCACAAATACTCCATAGTCTGCAATTAAAAGGGTTGAGACAAATTATATCATAGGATGTAATGTAAATGTTGGTTTCCAAGCTAGGGAACAATAAAAAAAAGAGTCAATACTTAATAACGTACCCTTTTTCCAATATATTCAGACATTACTTTGGTCATCCTTTATTAACCACTTAAGTACCGGTCTGTAATACCCTTCATCCCAGACCATTTTTCAGTTTTTAGCACTGTGATAGTTTGACTAACAATTACATGCACCACTGTATTCAAATTAATTTTAATTATTTTATTAATTTACCAGCTCTGCATGGTAGTCAATCAGCTTCTAAGTTTCTATACAGAGCTGCACCTGATTTTGCACTCTCTAATTAAAGTAAATCAATCCCATGGAGTTTTCTTTTGGCGGTATTTAGCCACCACTGGGTTTTTTTTTTTAATGTTTTTACTATATATACAGTATCTCACAAAAGTGAGTACACCCCTCACATTTTTGCAAATATTTTATTATATCTTTTCATGTGACAACACTGAAGAAATGACACTTTGCTACAATGTAAAGTAGTAAGCGTACAGCTTGTATAACAGTGTAAATTTGTTGTTCCCTCAAAATAACTCAACACACAGCCATTAATGTCTAAACCAGGGTTTCTCAACCAGGGGTTCCTTGAGCAATGGCCAATTTCTACCTCTCAGATAAATTCCCAATGATATCATTGATCTTTTTAGCTATCTGTAAGGGGGGAATTCTTTCCAATGACCACAAGTGTAAGGAGCATTCTTCCCATTGAACATCACACTAATGTATCAGGAGTTGTAGATTTTTAATTTTTAGCAGGGGTTCCCTGAGACCAGAGAATTAGTTCAAGGGTTCCTTGGTGTTGAAAAGGTTGAGAAAGGCTGGTCTAAACCATTTGCAACAAAAGTGAGTACACCCCTAAGTAAAAATGTCCAAATTGGGCCGAAAGTGTCAATATTTTTTGTGGCCACCATTATTTTCCAGCACTGCCTTAACCCTCTTGGGCATGGAGTTCACCAGAGCTTCACAGTTTGCCACTGGAGTCCTCTTCCACTCCTCCATGATGACATCACGGAGCTGGTGGATGTTAGGGACCTTGCGGTCCTCCACCTTCCATTTGAGGATGCCCCACAGAAGCTCAATAGGGTTTAGGTCTGGAGACATGCTTAGCCAGTCCATCACCTTTACCCTCAGCTTCTTTAGCAAGGCAGTGGTCGTCTTTGAGGTGTGTTTGGGGTCGTTATCATGTTGGAATATTGTCCTGTGACTCAGTCTCCACAGGGAGGGGATCATGCTCTGCTTCAGTATGTCACAGTACATGTTGGCATTCATGGTTCCCTCAATGAACTGTAGCTCCCCAGTGACGGCAGCACTCATGCAGCCTCAGACCATGACACTCCCACCACCATGCTTGACTGTAGGCAAGACACTCTTGTCTTTGTAGTCCTCACCTGGTTGCCGCCACACATGCTTGACACCATTTGAACCAAATAAGTTTATCTTGGTCTCATCAGACCACAGGACATGGTTCCAGTAATCCATGTCCTTAGTCTACAGTACTTGTCTTTAGCAAACTGTTTGCAGGCTTTCTTGTGCATCATCTTTAGAAGATGCTTCCTTCTTGGATGACAGCCATGCAGAACAATTTGATGCAGTGTGAGGTGTGGTCTGACCCCTCACCCCTTCAACCTCTGCAGCAATGCTGACAGCACTCATACGTCTATTTCCCAAAGACAACCTCTGGATATGATGCTGAGCATGTGGACTTAACTTCTTTGGTTGACCATGGCGAGGCCTGTTCTGAGTGGAATCTGTCCTGTTAAACTGCTATATGGTCTTAGCCACCATGCTGCAGCTCAGTTTCAGAGTCTTGGCAATCTTCTTATAGCCTATGCCATCTTTATGTAGAGCAACAATTCTTTTTTTCAAATCCTCAGAGAGTTCTTTGCCATGAGGTGCCATGGTGAACTTCCAGTGACCAGTATGAGAGAGTGAGAGCGATAACACAAAATTGAACACACTTGCTCCCCATTCACACCTGAGACCTTGTAACACTAATGAGTCACATGACACCGGGGAGGGAAAATGGTTAATTGGGCCCAATTTGGACATTTTCACTTAGGGGTGTACTCACTTTTGTTGCCAGCGGTTTAGACAGTAATGGCTGTGTGTGGAGTTATTTTGAGGGGACAGCAAATTTACACTCTTATACAAGCTGTACACTCACTACTTTACATTGTAGCAAAGTGTCATTTCTTCAGTGTTGTCACATGAAAAGATATTTTAACCCGGGTTAATTGGTAAAAGGGAGGGGCCACAGTACACTGAGTAATCACAATGTTCCAGAGTCCACACTTACCCCTCGTTCACACAAGTTAAAACACAATAGCGAGAGTGAGAGAGTATGACCAGTGACCTTCAAGTGGTACCGTGGAGTACCGTTTCTTGAGAGACTCCTAAACTTTTTTTCTTAACAACGAGATGTATTTCTACCGTATCCGATATTCTTCTAACGGTTCTGAGACTTTGACTCGACGTCGTACCACCGATTCTGGTATATCGTCAAATTGTCCTGTCTAAGGTGAGTCTTGTCCGGAGCGGTACCAGTTGGTTTCTTCAATTCA
>BLSH010218413.1:757218-811950 GCA_018402905.1 Glandirana rugosa
ATAGCAGCAGTATTTTGATACAGTATATACAGAAGATTTAGAAGCTGTGTGCACTGTGTGGGGGGGGGGGGTGAATTGTGTTTATATTGCTGGGTTTAGTAACACTTAGGTAACATCCCAATCTGGAGATTCAACAGAACAGAGCAGGAACAATAGGCTTTAACAACTTGTCGGGGATAGCAAAAATACAATAAAGAAATATAAGGATTACCTACAAGGTAGTACAAGCGGAGCAGAGAGTAACGCTCAGGTTATTCCATTAGCTTCAGCAGCACATCTACTAAAATTGGAACGATACAGAGAAGATTAGCATGGCCCCTGCGCAAGGATGACACGCAAATTCGGGAAGCGTTCCATATTTTTGGGTTTACGCTGATGCTACTCATCCACGCTGGGATATTATACACATGGATCTAGTGTTACTCTCTTAACCAGTACGTTTCTTTCACGATATGGATCAGGAGCCACATCAATCCTAAGGCTACATTCACACCTGAGCGTAGCGTTTTTGGACGTTTTTCAAGCATTTTGATGCACATTCTGTCGCGCGACGTCGCGTGTTTGCAAACGCCCATGTCGCGTTGATACGTGCGACTGATGCTTTTCCATTGATATCTATGGCAATACAAATGTTCTAGAAACGCTGGAATATGCCCGATTTGCGTGACAAAAAGACCTCCGGAACTAGTTTGAGCTTAGGGCGTTTGGCTTCAGGCGTTTTTAAGTGGAGATGTGAACCATCTCTGTAGAGAATCATTGATTTTTTTTCCCCTCCAGCACTTTGTAGCTTCAGTCTTCAGACATATTCAAGCTACAAAATGCTCAGGTGTGAATGGGGCCTTATAGAATGCCCTATAACTTTGTTCAGATGCATGTATAGTGTATCTATGTGTTTACTCTTTTATGCGATACTCATCATGTTTTGTACTTTTTACATGTATTTTTTGGTACTTACCATGTCCTCCATGACCAGGATGGACAAATAAAGATGTTTAGTATAATCCAGTTTGCTGATGTCTGAGTGTACTCCTCATTTCAAGTCCCAATTCCCCCCTTTTTTTCTCAATTGAGTAGGCATGGAGATGCAGACTTCCCCTGCGCCTCATCTAAAGTCACATTTTTTCCCTCCGTCTTTCCATTAGCTGGAAGGTGGACCTATGGCTAATAGGATTGTATAGATGTGATCATCATCCGCCAAATGAGGGGGTAGTAGCAGAAAGTTGGCTTCAGGCAGAATGAGTAATATTGACATTTTTTTAATATATAATATAATTATTTGTTTAACCACTTCCACAAAGCGCGTAGTATATTTACTGTGGCAGTGTGGCACTGTCTCGCGATTTACAGACAGGCAGCTAGGGGGCGCGAGTGCGCCACCGGCGGTGCGCGCTCGTGCCCACTGCACACTGGAGGAGTGTGCCCACGGCTCGGGTGGACCCGATGTCCGCCGGCGAGCCGTGATGAGCTGCCAGAGGGAAAGAACGGGGAACCGCCGAAGTAAACACAGCGGTTCCCCGTTCTGACAGGCGGCATCTAAGAGATCTACTGATCCCTGTCACTGGGATCGGTTAGATCTCTTATGCCCCCGGCAGCCCAGCCCCCTCACAGTTAGAACGCGCCTAGGGAACACAGTTAACCCCTAGATCTCCCCCTGCAGGTTAACCCCTTCACTGCCAATGACATTTATACAGTTATCAGTGGATATTTAAATGTCTGATCGCTGTATACATGTCATTGGTCCCAAAAAAGTGTAAAAAATGTCTAACATGTCCGCCCCAATATCACAGTCCCAATAAAAATCGCAGATTGGCGCAATTACTAAAAAAAAAAAAATAAATTTAAAAAGCCGGAAATTAATTCTCATGGTTTGTAAACGCGGCAACTTTTGCGCAAACCAATCAATAAATGCTGATTACAATGCAAGGAAGAGCTGCAAGTGTATGGGTAATATACCTATATGTCATACAGGTATATTACCCATACACGTGCAGCTCTTCCTTGCATTGTATTTTACTCACTCAAGTGAGCTTACACATTTATTTTCCATTGCACTGGTTTTTTCCCCTTTTTCAATAAATGCCAATTGCAATTTTTTTTTACCAAAAATATGAGAAAGAATCGGCCAAAACCGATGAATAAATTTGTTTTTTTATATATTTTTTTTTTGGATTTGTATTTTAGCAAAAAGTAAGAAATATTGTTTTTTTTTTTTGCAAAATTGACACTCTTCCTTTGTTTATAGCGGCGATCAGAAATGACGCAGAGGGGATCAAATACCACCAAAAGAAAGCTCTATTTGTGGGACGCAAATTTTGTTTGGGTACAACATCGCACGACTGCGCAATTGTCAGTTAAAGCAACGCAGTGCCGAATCGCAAAATGTGCTCTGGTCCTACAGTGTGAAATCCTTCCAGGGCTGAAGAAGTTAATCCTCCCCAGTGGGCCAAATGATCCCAAGCAGCCGGTTACTGTTTGCCCAAAATGGTGGTGTCTTCTGTTACTGCTGTCACCTCTAAAATGCCAATTTGGGTCACTTTATCTCACGTTCACAGGTACTTCCAGATTTGGCATTGTTTAATCTGTCAGATAACTGTTCCTTGTATGAATAGAGTTATTTGTTTCCATTTTCTACCTTCTCACCATAATAGCTCTTTCGTATAATAAAGTAAATGAATATCTTGCCAAGTGTAGATGAACAAAGTATTGGAAATGAATTCAGACTTCACTCCCTTTCATAAAACCGGTAAGCCTTTCTTTTATTTATTCATAAAACGTCTTAGTCACTCCCAGTATCCTTATCTCCCAGCCTGGGGGCATATTATGCCCTACCTTATATTAGCACACATGCTGAGACAACAGCATACCTGACCTGTCAGAAAGCTTTGTTTACATATGATTTATACTCGGCATAGTTTAAATTAAACCTCTATAAATCTGTAACTAGAAAAAAAATATCTCTAAGCTGTATAGAAAAGCACAGAATTGTTTTTTCAGCTATAGGATCAAAGCTCTTACAGGTTTTCTGTATGTTCTCGGTGAAGACCTATGGCACGGTTCTACTGTAAAAAATCAATAATTTGTTCTGAGTGTCTCGTTTTCCACAGAAATTATATATTAGGTCTGGATTATTTCTCTCTTCCCACTCTCAAACCACACAAGCAGTTCCCCTTTGAAATGAGCTTTCTTCCTTTGTGATTGAGCGTGATTATAAATGTGCTTTCAGGTCAAGGAATTATTTGGTGAGTTAGCGTGAAACATGAGCAAGCTTGTGCTTGGGGCATGTCTTTGCCTCCAGGGTCCAGGCACTTGGCCTGGCAAAGCTTGACTTGTTAAGAAATTGTCAGGGCTCGGCTTGCTGAATAAGGAATTATTTAAGCTTAATTTGGCTGCCACATTGAGCTTGAAGGCCTTATGGGAGGAAAAGGGCGAGAATGGGGGGGATTATGTCGTAGCCAAGCCTGATCAAAATTGAATGCTTGGCAACAGCATGAGGTTGTTATGGGTTTGATTGCAAGTCATCTACTTTGAGGAAAAATTGAAGAAAGGATCATGAAGACTGGAGTAATATTGGTTACGTTACTTCTTTGTTATGAATTCAGCCAGGAAACTGTATTTTCAGGTTTTGGCCCCAGGGCCACAAACTTTCCTGTCACCTAGCATAAAGTAGGTTGGTTGTCAATGGGTGAGGTCATGATGACAACACTTCCAGTTTTGCAGGCTGTTGTGTGGAACTGTTGTGCATGGCGGCTTCACAGCTTATACAGGCAGTCCCCAGGTTACAAACAAGATAGGATCTCTAGGTTTGTTCCTAAGTTGAATTTGCTTGTAAGTGGGAACAGGTGCATTTTTTTAAGTGTAGCTTCAGCCAAAAAAACGATTTTTAAGCTTTTTGGATAGCATAGGGAAGCGTTAACAACCCTGTAATGTTTGTTTTGCTGTCTATGTTTCTGTTCAGAAGATTTCACCTCACTTCCTGTCCCAATGATAAACGGATTTTGAAAATTTTGGGTTGTTGTGGAAACAAATCTTGGTGATAAAGCTTCAGTGGAGACACCTTTTTCCCATAATTCTTACAGGAGTCAAATTCCCCTCCTAGGGGGAGATTTCCTCTCACTTCCTGTTGTCTCCCTCCATTTGTAAGTAGGAGTCGTTTGTAAGTCAAATGTTTGTAACTAGGGGACCGCCTGTATAGGGCTTTTTTTTTTATATTAGTTTCTGTGCTACACTATATTACCAAACGTATTGGGACACTTGCCTTTACATGCACATGAACTTTAATGGCATCCCAGTCTTAGTCTGTAGGGTTCAATATTGAGTTGGTCCACCCTTTGCAGCTATAACAGCTTCAACTCTTCTTGGAACCACAAGGTTTAGGAGTGTCTATGGGAATGTTTGACCATTCTTCCAGAAGAGCATTTATGAGGTCAGGCACTGATGTTGGACAAGAAGGCCTGGCTTGTAGTCTGCACTCTAATTCATCCCAAAGGTGTTCTATCAGGTTGAGGTCAGGACTCTGTGCAGGCCAGTCAAGTCCTCCACCCCAAACTCTCTCATCCATGTCTTTATGGACCTTGCTTTGTGCACTGGTTCAAAGTCATGTTGGAACAGGAAGGGCCAACCCTAAACTGTTCCCACAAAGTTGAATGAAATTGTCCAAAATATCTTGGTATGCTTAAGAGTTCCCTTCACTGGAACTAAGGGGCCATGCCCAATCCCTGAAAAACAACCCCACACCATAATCCCCCCTCCACCAAATGATTTGGACCATTGCTCAAAACAAGGTCCATTCAGACATGGAAGAGCGAGTTTGGGGTGGAGGAACTTGACTGGCCTGCACAGAGTCCTGACCTCAACCTGACAGAACACCTTTGTGATGAATTAGCCTTCTCTCCAACATCAGTGCTGACCTCACAAATGCACTTCTGGAAGAATGGTCAAACATTTCCATAGACACTCCTAAACCTTGTGGACAACCTACCCAGAAGAGTTGAAGCTGTTATAGTTGCAAAGGGTGGGCCAACTCAACATTGAACCCTATGGACTAAGACTGGGATGCCATTAAAGTTCATATGTGTGTAAAGGCAGATGTCCCAATACTTTTGATAATATAGTGTACCTAGATCACCTTAAAGTGGAAGTAAAGACAAAACCTAAATAACTCTAACCCTACTCCCACTCCTATTCTAAGCCTAATATATCTAACCTTGTAAAGAAAAGAGTGCTATACTAACCTGTTCCAAAGTCGCTCCAGTCCAGGCCCAGGCTCGTCAGTGGTGGCTTCAATGTGTAGGAGAGGCGGCCAACAATGGAAGCCCCATAGTATGGGTGACATCACTTCCCAGGTATTTCCCAGCCGTTGTCGGTGCTGCTGGAGACTAGACCAGGGCAGTTTCATAATAGGTAACTATAGAGATCTTTTCTTTACAAGGTTAGATAGATTAGGCTTAGAGTAGGGGTGAGAATTGATTTAGCGTTATGCCTGGCACACTACTAGATTTTTCATTCAGCCCAGTGGGTTGAACGATAAAAAACTGACAGCTCCGGTCAGAACAGCTGCACTAACAGTCCGATGTTAGTACAGCCATCTCCCTCGCTGAGCTATTGTGTTCTGGCAGGGGGGTGGGTCCCCCGCCCAAACACTCCGAGCAGCGCTCTCAGCCATTGGCTGAAAGCACTGATCGGGAGCTGGTCGGCTGCTTTTTTTCAAAGTGGAAGTAAAACCTAGCTAAAGCCCGGTGCACACAAGCTGGTAGGTTTTTATGACATGACGTGTGTACCGGGCTTGTGGTTCATACAACTTCATACAACTTTATTTGTGCCCATTGTAGAACCCTGCACTTACATCATGCAAACTGGCTTTAATTTAACTAAATTGAATTGAACTCAGCTGCTGACGTGTGGCTATTCCTATAATATCTTGTAATTGAATTATATGGTAATTATCTGGAGATTGATTTGTGACTTACAACACATGATGTATGTCTGACATATCCAGTCCTCGAACAAGGCCAAAGTTCAGAGATCCATATTCACTTTCTTTGTTAAACTACATAAAAGGACTTTCTGTGTATTACCTGTAACATGGAATTAATACAACAATTTTCTTTGTATTTTGGTGTATGGACTGCAAACGGTAGCACTGTGCAAAAGTTTTAGGCAGGTGTAAAAAAATGCTGTGAATTAAGAATGCTTTCAGAAATATAAGTGGTAGAGTGTTACTAAACCCAGGACCCTGCATTCTCTATATCTGGTCTCCCACAGTACACAGAACATGGAAATGCAATTATTTTAGTATAACTGCTAAATACTTTTTCTCATCAGCAGTATATAGCAGTCTTGTGACTTCTATCAGTGTCTGGCCAAGCACTGGTTAAAGCTTGTAGGAGGAGTTTTCATTCTACTCTGACTGTCCTATGAGGCTGCATGACCCCTGACTTTCTGTCTGAACAGTGCTGATTGGCCCTGTGCTGACCCTCCCAAGAGAAAAACATTCTCTAACAATATACACTGAACTGAGCATGTGCAGAGTGCCTCCAATGTTCTGTTCTATCGGCAGCTGGATTGGGGACAGTAAACGATGGGGAGGATCAGAGAAGATAGGATCAAACAGCCCTTTTACACAATGCAAATGATTAACCCCTCCACAGTGAGTATAACACACATGCTTTACTTTACTGCATATATAGGCTGATTTTACTGCTGTGGGTTTAGTAACACTTTAATAGTTTAATTGAATCAATTAACAAAATGGAAAGTAAATGAAGAAGAGAAATCCAAATCAAATCAATATTTTGTGGGACCGCCCTTTTCCTTCAAAGCAGCATCCATTCATCAGTACTTTGCAGTCCAATCCCCAAAACATAGAAAAAAACTGTTATATTAATTCCATGTTACAGGTAAAATAGGGAAAGTCCTTGTATGTAGTATAACAAGGAAAGTGAGTATAGATCTCTGAACTTCCAACACACTGTTCCCAATGCACACGTTCCTGTAGAAATGGCTGACGCTGTGCGTATAAGTGGGTGCTGAAGCGACCACCGGCTAAAACGGTTTCAAATCAGAGCAAAAGAATGTCACCAGCATACCAAGAATCTCTGGAATGGGTCCTAAGCTTTAATCAGCAATCACATCTTTACAGCAGATTGCAACGTTTCGGAGCCACGCAGGAGCCCTTCATCAGGCATGTGAAAGCTTGGGACCCATTCCTGAGATCCTTGGTGTGCTGGTGACATTCTTTTGCTTGAACTCTGAACTTTGGCCTTGTTTGATTTAGATTTGTCTTCTGATCGCTCACATTGAATTTTGTAAATTGCTAAATATAAACAATTAAAATATATATTTTTGAAGCATTCTTACTTCAGAGCATTTCTTCATACCTGCCTTAAATGTTTGCACAGTATTGTATATACCGGTGATCTCTTTGAGGTTTTACAAAGAAAACTTTGAACTATCGTGAGTGTTTTTCAGAGGATTGGACACCATAAGCAGTTTGTGAAGACTTGCAATACACAAAATTGGAAAGGGATATTTCCAATAAATCCCCATATAGGCAATTTATGGGAGATGGGAATTTTAATGTGCCCAAGAAAAAAAATTATAGAATTGCGCAAAAATACCATATAAAATCAATACATTTTAGTTATACAAAAACTCTAAACAGAGAAGGTATATATTTTTAAAAACCATATTATGATTCATACATCGATATACAGTACATTCATGCACATGGGAGATAAGTCTCAGAAAGTTTATGGATCAATGTGTTTCGCCCAAGGTAAGGGCTTCTTCAGGATCCACACTTCAGTGTTTTTAAAGCTAGTAAATGATATAAATAACATGCAAATTCTAAAAGAATAATCTATGCAAGCAAGAAATCACATAATAGCATATTACTTTGTAAAATAGGGAACAAAAAAGGAAGAAAAAGCCGGACATATAAATTTCCTTTTAACAAAGTCACACAGACTAGAAATAAATAAAAGGGGGAAAAAAGGGAGGAAATAGCAGGATGGAGAGGGAAATACGTAGGACAAATAATATAAATATGTGTATCGGGGACTGTTCCGGATCATCATTTTTAAAACAATATGGTCATCTAGGCCAGTGGTCTCCAAACTGTGGAGGGGGCTGGATGCGCCCCTTTACTTGCCTTTATCCGGCTGCTGGGGCACTATTCCTTCCACTGATATGAGACACTATTCTGCCTACTGACACCAACAATGATGCACCATTTTTTACACTTACACCAACAATGAGGCACCATTCCTTCCAATAATACCAACAAGGGGGCACTAATTACTCCCCTAATACTAAATGTGGAAATGTTTACTCGCACTGATGCCCGGAAAATTTCCGCACCGCTGCCTACAGTTCGGTCCCCCTAAAGTCTGAAGGACAATAAACTGGGCCTTTGTTTAGAAAGTTTGGAGACCCCGGATCTAGGCCATTATATACAATTATATAGAGTATATATATATATATATATTTGTGATACTGTGATACCTAAAGCCTTTTGTAGAAATAAAAACAAAATGTCCTCCAAATAACATTTTTTCTGATTAACTTTTAAAACATTTGTTGCTCAAAGGATAGAAACTTTACCTCCCATGTACATTTGATATTCTGGTTTATCCAGTTCTACTGTACCTCTGGTTGACACTTTTGCTGATATGTCATCTGTGCGTGGGAAGCAGTCACAGAAGTACATTTATGTATTCATTTATTTGTTACTGGCAGGAAATGCTATTGGCAGGGATGGGATCATCTCTAAGATACAGACAAGTTAAATTCAAGATAAAGATAAGAATAACCAAGAGATGACAATCATACCATTTTTCATACAGGTTACACAAAAGAAAATTCAATCTCTGGTGGAACATTGCATCATCTAAAAGATATCCTGTATGAGAGAGAACATCTGACCATATGGATTGCATGTACAGATTTTCCCACATGCCACACATAAATGAAACCTTGAACAAAGTTGGGAAAGTAATTTGCAATGTTGATGCAAACAAATGGTGCAAACCTTATGTCATTTTATAGATGTAGCACCTCCTAGGTAAGTGTTAGAGAGTGTACAGGCGGTCCCAGGGTTACAAACAAGACAGGGTCTCTAGGTTTGTTCTTAAGTTGAATTTGTTTGTAAGTGGGAACAGATACATTTTTAATTGTAGCTTCAGCCAAAAAAACTAATTTTAAGCTTTTTGGATAGCATAGGGAAGGGGTAACACCACTGTAATGTTTGTTTTGCTGTCTATGTTTCTGTTCAGAGGATTTCACCTCACTTCCTGTCCCAATGATAATTGGATTTTGAAAATTTTGGGTTGATGTGGAAACAAGGATTGGTGATAAAGCTTCAGTGGAGACCCCTTTTCCCCATAATAACTCTTACAGGAGTGAATTTCCCTTCCTAGGGGAGATTTCCTCTCACTTCCTGTTGTCTCCTCCGTTTGTAAGTAGGAGTCGTTTGTAAGTCAGATGTTTGCAACTAGGGGACCGCCTGTATATAGTTTTTGGCTTTTCTGCGTAACAGAGAAGTAGACATGCAAATTTAGGTACTATCTGCTTAACAGAGAGCAGTGATTGATGAGTGAGGTCTGCTCAGTGTGCTCTGGGTGCGGCTCATGCTGTCTTGATGTTTCACACTGATCCAATAGCAAGGAGGTATATTGGACCGTGGGAGGAAACCCAACAGGTAAGAGCATGGATGTAGGTACAGCCTTGGTCAATTAGGAGACGTGCCCCAGGGAATGCTGGGTGACTGTATGTATATCTGATGAGCACATGGGCTTGGGGTTCCAGTCCAACCCACCTCTAAGGAGAGAGGTTCAGGTGGGGAGGATGCTGCTGCCTCTCTCCAGCGTAGGCTGCCATGCGGCTTCTGGTGACTGACTTGAGGGCCTAAAGCCTGAAAGCTACAACCCAGGGTTCCCGTACAATCTGATTGAGGGAGGATGTCCACGGATCTGGTCGGATGTCACTGGTATAGAGTGTCGCTTGGAAGTTTGAAGGAGGCTACCAGCTGTCCCTGGACATTTTGTGAGTACAGACCCCTGAAGGGATCCCTGAGACTGAGTGTGTTGCTGAAATCCCCCTCTTGGTTCTAGAAGTCAGCATACTGGGTGTGTGAGCTAAAGGGGGCACTGGCTAGTGTCTTGAAGAGATAAAGTCCACTAAGTGCCTTTTGGTACAAAGGGACTTGTTCATTCCATACAAATGCTGTATGATTTCATATCACAGTTCTACAGAGAGAGTTGTCCTCGCTTGAGCGCATTTAGCTTGGATTATCCTACTAAAACCCCTCTCCTATCCAAGTTTTCCAAATAAAACATAAAAAAATATCCCCTAGACTGGTCATTGAAGACAATGAGCAGAAGAGTGTGTGCACCTGGCTGTGTGAAAATACGGTATAACTGGCTGTGGATTAATCAGAGAGAGACCTGAGTACAAATATTCAAGAAGCTCCTACCGGGGTACCACTACATACACATTCATATATTCAGCAAGAAGAAGTTGAAAAAAACCTTCTCTGAATTGGAGCATCTGAATAAATCTCGTATTTATACCAAAAAAAAAAAATTGCCAATAAGTCAAGAAATGACAGCAGCAATCACCGGTACCTACACACCTGTTATTAAGTGCATACAAAATAAACAATCTGTGTTGCTCTATCACAATAAATAATAATAATTCCTTTCATGTGCATATCACAAACGAAATAAATACTTAAATTGCTACTAAACCAAGGAGCCTGCATTCACTATATCTGGTCTCCCACAGTACACAGAACATGGAAATGCAATTATTTTAGTAAATATAAACTGCTAAATACCCTTTCTCACCAGCAGTATATAGCAGTCTTGTGATTTCTAACATTGTCTGGTTAAAGCTCGTAGGAGGAGTTTTCATTCTCCCCTGATTGTCCTATAACGGTGCAGGACCCCTGACCCTCTGACTGTACAGTGATGATTGGTCCTGTGTTGATCACATACAGTCTCCCAAGAAAAAAAAACTCTCTAGCAGTAAACACCAAACTCAGAATATGCTGCTTGCTCCTGAGGCTCTGTACTATCATGAGATGGTTTGGGGACAGTGGAAGAAGGGGAGGATCAGAGAAGACAGAATCAAACAGCCCTTTTACACAATGCGGAGGGTTATCCCCTTAGGTTTCAGAGTGAGTATAACAAGCATGCTTTACTGCATATACAGACTTTACGTTGATAAGTGCCTTCAATCAGGGAGAAAACGACAACTAAAGATCAAAAAAGATTCCTCTTCCATAAACATCTCTGTGCACCAAACCACCAGTCACATTCAGAGCTGCTTACCAGAAAGTTAGACCTCACAGTTACGCGTTTCGTCCGAACTGACCTCATCACAGGGGCCATGGAGATCTATTTCTATCTGTAGCGCCCTCTACCATAGGTAGGTGCTAGATGGTAGATTTTTGTGCAGGTGAGGCAAATTTAGTCATGCCTGATTGTTTTGATCCTGGGCATGGGAGTGGCCTAAGGAGTGGCTGGTGACTGCAGGGAGTAACACCCCTTGGTTACCCCTCCTTTCTGTTCAGAAGGTTCTAGAAGAAAGGGTGGGGAAAAGGAGGTGAGGCTTTCTAAGGTATCTTGGGGAACCCTGACCAATCCCCATCTCTGAATTGGCAGGGGACAGGCTTCCTCAAATACCTGGGGTCAGCCCAGCCGGTGAGGAGAGTTCAGGAGGAAGAGACGGAGTAGTACGGAGGCTGTAGTGGCCTTGAGGGAGCCCCTAGTCTGGGTCGGGGGTGACCTCGGCCTGGGACTTGGGTGCATCCGGGAGGAGAGTGAGATCCTGGAAGAGAGGCACAAGTGAGAGAGCAAGAAAGATAGCGGGATAGAGTACTACCAGAGAGATCTCCAGGAGAGGAACTACAAGTGTCAGGTGTCAGTGAGTGATACACACCCTGGGAAGCTGGAAGAGGCATGCCGGAGCAGATTGGGGTGAGAGACAGTCTGAGAAGGGTGCAAGAGCCAGTTGGGACTGTGGTGTCCCTGGGCCCCTGTAATGGGTTGTTGCAGCTAGGAGGGCTGACAGGACCTGAAGAGGGTGGGCTGGGAGCAGTAGTCTATCAAGTCTAGCTAGCACACCAAGGACCTTGCTACACATTGGGGGCCCACGGTCCCTGCCTGTAATGTGCGGTCCGGAGGCTATGCTAAAGCAACAGCAGGCCTCACCATGTGCTAGCTAGGCCAGAAGCAAGTGTTGTGCTAAAGGAAGAGGAACAAGGAGAAGCAAGTGTTGTGTTGGAGGAAGAAGAGAAGTGTATATATTAGTGTGTATATAGTACACTCCCATTAAAGAACTTTTGATCTGCTGGGCATCCCATAATTACCCTTCACACATCCAAGTTATACCCCCCAATAAAGACAAAAGAAAAACTAAGTACCAGGCCTGTTCTTCCTGACTACGGATGAAAGGACTTGTGTAATTCACTGACAGGTGAACCACTACTTCCAGCCACCCCTACGGGGGCAGGGCTACATATCCAAAAAGTACAGGATTAAAAAAAAGAATTATGTAGTACTAATAGAGGGAAGAAGGATCAGACATTTAGGAAAGATCTACAAGCATATAAGACAGACGAGGTCTGTAAGTGGAAATGTAAATTGTATCCCAGGAATCCCAAAAAATTGTATTTATAGAAACTACAGTTGAGCATAAGGGGTCAAATAATTCCGCTTACACATCAGGACCTGAAAGTGTCAAAAAGACACACAAATCATATAAACACAAAATCAAACATTCCACTTCACTCTTACCGGACCGCAACAGCACGCTTCTTCTGCAAAACCCCCAGGGGGTTGAAATACAAGATACACCTTCTATTGCGCAAGTTATGCCAAACTCCACAACATAGTCTACTGAAAGTACGAATCTCTCTACAGGAATTTTACCATCTTCTTTTTATGCGCCAGGAAATGTGATGGCACATTTTTCGGCAACAGTTACAATTCCAGATATACAACCACATGAAACAGATTTCAATTTCAGTTTCAATGAATGAAAATTTAGAACAATTTTTATTCCAGAGAACTTAAGACAAGGTGACAATAAGATGATTAATTTGTCCTTGAGAAATTTCTGTATGTATCAGAATATATATTTTAAAAGAAGATCTGATATTTTGTCTCTCAAAAAAACAAAGACAAATTAGAAACAATAAAAGACCATAACATAATTTGTTTACCATGAAAACAATTTTAAGCTATTTCTATGCAAAAAAAGGAAGATGTCCCCTCTGGGGGGTCCAGGGTTGCCAACCTCCCGCAGCGTTTTTTACTGGCAAAACATGGAAAATTTACTGGCAGAGCACATTTTTTACTGGCAACCTTAAAAATAACAGAACTCCTATTAAAAAAGAAGACAATTGATATTTAAACACAACATGGAAACACTGACAATACCCATATCAATAATTTGCTTGGTTTACACTTAAAAAGTCAGCGCAGCATGACAAATTATCAGACCCTGATATTTATAGACAGTTGTAAAAATCACAGATTTTTACAAACGGTCAGTAAATTTACTGGCAGTTGGCAACACTGGGGGGTCTAATAGATGATGGGGAGGACTTTACTAGAATAAAGTACTTAAAACATTAAGGGAGCTATGGGAAGTGCATGAAGGGAAAGAAGATAAAATTAATGTAAATGAGGATGTTGTGAAGAAACAATCAAGTGGAAGTTCATTTTATATCTCCGTCATCATCATGTACTGTATGTTCCATAATTTGCTCTGAATGCTAATGTTGCTGCCTCAGTCGAGTATCAATATATATTAACCGCTTGCCGACCGCTGATCGGCATTTGACGGCGACAGAGTGGCTCTTTAAGGCAAAACGCAGACATATGACGGCGGCTGCCAGATCGCGCACAGTGAGCGCACGCCGCCGGAGGCACGCTCACTATGTCCGGGGAGGGCCAGGAAGCGGGTGCGGCGGATTTGAACTCCGCCAGCTACCCGCGATGCCCCCCCCCCCCCCTGGAGAGAAAGAACGGAGGTCGGTGTAAGTAAACACGGACCTCCGTTCCGTCCTTTACATGGAAACTGTGATCACTTCCCTTCCCCTGTTAGGGCAGTCCCCCTACAGTTAGAACACGCCCAGGGAACACAGTTAACCCTTAGAGCGCCCCCTGCAGGTTAACCCTTCACTGCAATGGCATTTACACAGTAATCAGTGCATTTTTATAGCACTGATCGCTGTATAAATCCCAATGGTCCCAAAAAAGTGTCAAAATGTTCCGACATGTCTGCCCTAATATCGCAGTACCGCTAAAAATCGCAGATCGCCGCCATTACTAGTAAAAAATTTAAAAAAAATAAAAACCCCAGAAATTAATTCTCATCACCCGTAAACGCGACCACTTTTGCGCAAACCAATCAATAAACGCCGATTGCGATTTTTTTAATCACAAATATGAGGAAGAATATAAATCGGCCAAAACCGATGAAAAAAAATGTTTTTTTTTATTTATTTTTTTTGGATTTGTATTTTAGCAAAAAGTAAGAAATTTGGGTTTTTTTGCAAAATTGTCGCTCTTCTTTTGTTTATAGCGGCGATCAGAAATGACGCAGCGGTGATCAAATACCACCAAAAGAAAGCTCTATTTGTGGGAAAAAAAGGACGCAAATTTCGTTTTGGTACAACGTCACACGACCGCGCAATTTTCAGTTAAAGCGACGCAGTGCCGAATCGCAAAAAGGGCTCTGGTCCTAAAGTGGGAAATCCTTCTGGGGCTGAAGTGGTTAAGCAACTATTTATGAATATGACCAAGAAAGGAAATCTGAATAACAGAAAATTAGACCACTATGAATGCTGTCTAGGTGTAGTTCTATTAAAATATAGCCGGCTGACAAGGGTGGACTGGTAATGTGTTGTAAAAAAATATTGAAAAACAGAATGGTATGTTAGAATACCACAACAAACTACTATTATGCTATCCACTACACCACTGTGTGAGACATACCTCATTTGCTCTAAATGCCACAAGATCTATATGTTCCAACATAGATACTTCCTGTGTCTCTGGATGTTTACTCATTATATATGAGCATCCTGCAATTCCAATGTGTAAGGATTTTCTAATCGAAACCAATATTTTAGTGCAAGATCACTGTGCGTTCTTATTCATCAGCTTGAATTTCTCCTTTTTTTACAATAGTTTTGAGTTTTTCGGGCTCCTGCTACCCCCAGGTACAAGGAATGATGATGGGCACTACTTTGTTTTCCACTGTACACGAAACTGTACCTGCTGGTGGTGGTGTGAGAGTATGACATTTTTAGTAAAATGATTGTCTGTCTATGTACTTACAAATTACCTATAGGAGACCAAAATCAATAAGTGACTGCTTGGAACATAGACCCTTTCAGAAACATAAACTTTGATACTATCAATTTAAACTTTACCCTTAAGTTTGAATCCTTGATCATCATGGCTCTGCTTCTCAGATAAATTTCCACTGGCACCATTGATCTTTTTAGCTAGAATTCTTTTCAATGACCACAAGTGTAAGGAGCATTCTTCCCACTGACCATCGCACTAATGTATCATGAGTTGTAGATATCGCCATTTTTAGCAGGGGTTCCATGAGCCCAGAAATGTATTTCAAGGTTCCGCTTTGTTGAAAAGGTTGAGAAAGACTGTTCTAATGTAACTGGTAGACATTTCTGATCTCTAATAGCTATACGCATTGTGTGACACACTGCACAATTGTCCCCTTGGGTCCTGGATAGAATCCATAAAAATTAGAGAAGAAGCAATAATAACAAGCGTTTATTAAAACTGAAAAGCACGTGGTTCTATAGATTGAGGTCACATGTTCCAGCAAGCCTGAATAAAAAAAATTCAACACATTGTGCCTGTTTTTGTTTGTGAGGTGGAGATTCTCAAATAATTTCAACATTTTTTGACATGACTCAACGCTTTTTTCATTGCATGACCTAGTATTTTTTCCATGTTGTTTATATGATGCTTCTATAAGATTCTAGGGCTTTCAACATTGTAAAAAAGTACAGAGATTACTTCATAGTGTATTGTATACATACAGTAACATGTGCTGTTTGTTATATCATGTTTGACATTGTTATAACAATCTATAGCCTATAGACCTGTGCCCCCGTCTGACTGCCAACATTCCCCAGGGTACACCCACTGGCCATCCCACCACATCCGCCTGCTGGCCAGGGGTGTACACATGTTGCAACCGCAGTAGGAATTATACACCCTGTCACACTTACTGGGTGTAGTCTGCCAAGCATGACCTATTCAAGTGAAGTGTGCAATGCATGCTAGTGTGGGATCCAAGGGGTTAAAAATAACAGCGCACAGACAGCACAGCCTCACCATAGGTGCTGGAAGTCCCAAACTTGGACCAGTTATTGTCCAGTGGGCCTTCATCATGTGACCCAAGTTTGGTATTTTTATTGGCTATGGTTCGGGAGAACTGTGTCCCCAAACCGGGTGCCCCCCTCCCATAGACTCCAATGTTAAGTCTGAAATTCACCCAACAATTGCTGGTCAATGACCAGTAAATTTGGGGACCCGGTACAGTCGACCCATAACTGCTGGAGGTCCCAAACTTGGACCAGTTGTGGTCCAGGGGCCCTCTCCATGTGACCAAAGTTTGGTATTTTTATCACCTATAGTGCAGGAGAACAATGTCCCCAAACCGGGGGGCTCCCTCCCATAGACTCCGATGTTAAGTCCGAAATTCACCCGACAATTGCCGGTCAATGACTGGTTATTTTGGGGACGGCCGAACCATAGCTGCTGGAGGTCCCAAACTTGGACCAGTTATTTTCCAGGAGTGCCTCTCCATGTGACCCAGGTTTGGTATTTTTATTGGCTATGGTTCGGGAGAACGGTGTCCCCAAACTGGGTGACCCCCTCCCATAAACTCCAATGTTAAGTCAGAAATTCACGCGACAATTACCAGTCAATGACTGGTCACTTTGGGGGACCCAGTATGGCCGAACCATAGGTGCTGAAGGTCCCAAACTTGGAACGGTCGTTGTCCAGGGGGCCCTCTTCGTGTGACCCAAGTTTGGTATTTTTATCGCCTATGGTTGAGGAGAACGGTGTCCCCTCCCATAGACCCCAATGTTAAAGACTGCTAAAGTCTTTGTTGTAAGGGCCCCTTGAGACACTGGGGCCCCTTACAACAGTACTGCCTGTACCCCCCAATGACGGCCCTGGAAGACATACATTGATCCAGTTGATGTGCCACATGGCTGTTGTAGTCCTGGGGGTGCAGCACTACCTGCCTGCTCCTGCATGGACTGGGCTGTCATTGCTGCTGCCCACACAGTTTCCCTTCCTCTGCTTGACTGCCAGTGGGCTGAGGAGAGACCGTATGGCAAGAGAAAGAGAGAGAGATGGCCACAGAACACTATGGCAGGGCTGTACTTGCATTTGACTGAAACCCCATCCACCACCTTCCTGGGCCAGCAGGAGAACACAGATTGGCTACTGTGAAACTTGGGGAAGGAAAACAGA
Organism: Glandirana rugosa; assembly: GCA_018402905.1. NCBI lineage: Eukaryota > Metazoa > Chordata > Amphibia > Anura > Ranidae > Glandirana > Glandirana rugosa. The sequence continues at coordinate 774,753 of BLSH010218413.1, forward strand.
CTGTTGGGAACCACTTGAAATCACTTTGAATCATAGGGGATGTAGTCCCCAGGAGATGGCTTATATCAAACTAAGTGCTAAATGGGATTACAGGTTCCCGGAGGGCACTGAGCTGCAGGAGGAGGAAAAGGCTTATATGGGATGTAAGAGATGAAATAAATATAAATATTACTAATTATAATTGTTTTGTGATATATCCAAAAAAAGACTGGGAACAGTTCTCCAGTTCTTTGTGTGCAGTGTAGGGGCTTGTAGTATGAATGAGGGAGCAAGAAGTGAATTCCTCCATTGATAAAGGTGAACTTCTCCCTATCAGTCACTCACCACATGGCTGGAAGTAGACCCAGGTTGCCATCTCTGCACCTCTTCTTTCCCAGTCTCAGCTGTTCAATCAACCATCTGTGAGTGTGTATTAAGGAGAGTACGGCCACACCCCCAGACCACACATCATCTCCTGATACAGCTGGGAGCCCCCGCCGGCTGCAAGCCTCAGTATGCTATGTGTGGGGCACTGCAGACCTTGCCAACCCAGGGACAGAGATGATCACAGAGATGAGACTGAGCCCAAGAACCCCCCTGGAGCTGGCTCTGGATTATGGCGTGCCCAGGCACACCTGGCACACCCCCTGCACACGCCTATGTTTGTTACACATTTCACTGGCTGCATAGTGGTGAGAAGCTGTGGCCCACAGTATCCTTGCATACTTCTTAAAGGAACAGTATCACATTGCCTTAGATTTGAATTTGAGTATTTACATCCTGTAATGTTGGATCCTCTTAAGCCTGAGCACTCCAATGTAGAACCTTTGGCCCCAAACATTTAATAGTACAATGGTCAGTGGGAGTGACTTGGCAAACTAAAGGACCTGTTTGTACCTGTTTGTACCAGTATGGCTCTTTAGCTAGGACTTCTCTAGATTCAGGATTCAGACACTTAGAGGTATTATCATTGTTTATGTTACTTTGTGGAGAGTATTTCCGAAATGAAAAACTCTTTCTTTAGTCTTGGTGTGTCAGATGGGGAGGCAGTGCCTGAAGGGTCAATGTCATTAGTAACTCGGGGACCCATATATTAGCGGCGCCTTCAGGGGTAACCACTACACTGTTTTACAGATTATATATTGGTCTTTCTGACATTTCTATGCCATCTATATCACCAGTTAATTAAGTGCAATGATTTAAGGACTGAGTTTGCATGAATTTATTTATGCACAGAAAAGAACCTTGGAATTTTATGATACTAATTGGCTTGAATATATGTTCTGCTGAAGTGTGGTTACTATCTTGTAATTGGATTATAAGGTAATTGTCTGGGAATTGATTTGTGATTTATGACACGTTATGTATGTCGGATATATCCAGTCCTTGAACAAGTCCAATGTTCAGAGCTCTATAGTCACCTAATTTGTTTTACGACATACAAAGATCTTCCTTATTTACCTGTATCATGGAATTATTACTTCCCTACAGCTGTTTTTTTCTATGTTTTGGAGATTGGACTGCAGACTATATATCTGTGATATCTTTAAGACCTAAAGCCTAACTCAAGGTTTTGTGTGACTTTAAATAATGTGGACTAAGCTGGTCCAAATAAACAATTTGCTTCACTAACAGATGCCCCCAGTGGGGGTGTTAAATATGTAGAATCAGCTATATACCATATACAGAGCTGTGTTTTGACACAGCTGACGACGTCTTATGGTGACGAAACACGTAGCATGGAACAATGGTGTGTGACATCATCATGGAGCAGAGCGCAGCCATCCTACTGGTTTGAAACTTTGCTATACTGATACCACACTGTTTTTATACCAGATTCATGTGAGTGTTATTTTTTACTAAATAAAGAGAGATAATGAGATTACTACACTTTGAGAGGGCTTTGATTCTGTTCTTGAGATATACCCTCTGGCGATTCATTGCCTTGTACTATTTGGCTGTTTCAATGCAATCAAATTCAGAGCTGATTGTGTATGCTGGTGGACCCGTGAACCACTCTTGGAGTATAACTACGTATTCTGACCGCTTGTAATTAGGTGGTCAACTTCATTTGGTAAGAGGCTGTGTGTGCGTCTCTAGGTGGTGTAGATCTCTCTTTTGGCTACACCTGTATTCACCTACCAGTCACCACATGCGGACTAAGAATGGACATTTTATTCACTTTGGTGTCATTTTATTATGTTCTATTAATGCACTTTTCTATTTATATTGTATATGTTTGCAGCCAGCAATTGTGTTAGCAGCTATTTTATACATTGTTTTATATTGTGTCCAGGCACAAATTTTTCTATCTTTTTTATATGCCCACTGGGAGTGTTGGATATGTAGAATCAGCTACATACCATATACAGAGCGATGTTCCAACAGTGGGATGGGGACCTCCCGTCCCACCCTCGGAATAAAATTGAGTCGGGCTGAGCACTGCTTAGCGATTCATGGGAAGCTTTTGTTTCAACAATGAAAACAAGGCTTCCTCTGATTGGCTGAGGTGGAGATTGTGACATCATCACCCCACCTCTCCACCTCAGCCAATCAAAGAAAGCCCTGTATTCATTGATGAAACACACTTTATTGGACACGGGTTTATATTTATATTTGTCCTCACAACCATGGTCATCGAGCCAGAAAGTTATAAGAAATCCAAAATTTTAAAGTTGTTACTGGAACAGGAGGAGAGGAGAAATCTTCCAATGAGGCCACCTGTGTCAGTGACAACTAAGAGGGAAATTCCCATACCTATATAATGGAAGCGAGCTCAGGTTCCTGGCTGTGAGAAATGGACCAAGAAGGTCATGGAGGTGGAAGAATGGCTATCTACTTGTAAGGGTACACTGGACCGCTTCCGAACAATATGGGCTGTCCTGTGAAAACATAACACAGCTGTGGACTTTGTCCCATCTAGCTTAGATGTTGCACTGTTGAAGCTAGCAGACCCCAGACTTGCACAGCTTACCCGATTTCCGATTTTTTGTGCCTTAGTGCAGTAGCAGATGCCGGTCTCGTGGAATTAAAGGTACACAATGTGTTTAACTTCCCCTATTTTCCCATCTCCCTTTTTCGTCTTACTCCCTCTTTTCCCCCATTTCCTTTTTACTTTCTCATTTCTTTGGTCAATATCATTCATGTTGCACCTGGAGAATGTTAAGTGCTTGGGTACTTCAATTAAATGCATGCTATAGAACCAGATGTTATTATTCTGATGGTCCCAGGCGTCCAATGGGCCATGCGGTTGGCGCCAGGACAAAACCCTGGGTGTTGGCTCACACCGTGCGGCCAATTGCTGGTTCTCCAGATCTTGTTATGGTCAGTACAGCCCCCACTTTCTGCTGAGTTAGCCTCTAGTCCATACGGTCACCCACGATACTGCTGACCCCTGGAACCTCTTTTTTTTTCTTATGGGGTTCTGCAATGTTACTGGGTATGTTGGCTTTGACCACTTTTTCTTATGTAATTTTTTTTTTCTATTTCTCCTCTTGATATGCCTTCTGGAAGATGGCTACTATATGTATTGTGCCATGTTTAGCTACCTAAAGACTAATGGTTGTACCAGATATTCTATTTTCTGTTTTATGTTTTATGTGCTTAAACTTTAAACAAAGATTATATTAAAAAAAAAAGAGAGAGAGGGAAATTCCTTTGTAGAGCTTTCCTCTCGCTTCCTGTTGCATCTTCAGAACAGGCAGTAAAGGGAAATCTCCCTAATAGGAGTCAAAAAATAAATTTCCCTACTCTATCAAAAAGATTTGGCTGTACATACACATGCAATGAAAATTTGAAGCAGTGTACTAAATCTTGCTATAACACAGATTTTGGTTGTTCAATTTTAATATAATTCCTTGCAGCCCAATTCAATGACCTTTTTTGCACCACACGTGAGGTAGGGGGTTGCCGTTTCATTCATTTTGAATGTCACCCCAACAGACTAGAGAAGTGCACCTCTGAATTGCAACAATCTGCAAGCAGCTGGCTCTGCATTGCTGTGCAGTGAGTTGTGAAAAAAGAGTCACTAGAATGCTTGTTTGTGTGAACGCACCGGCGTGAAGCGATTCTAATGCTGGCCATACACTAGTAGATTTTTGGACAAAAATATTCATAGGGAAATTTTTTGTACATTAGATGAATGGACGAATGTCATAAGGACATTTCACTTGCTTTTAACATTCAATTTTAAAATGAATGTCATTTCTGAAAGAAGATCACATAGACTGTCTGTCAATCAATTAGATTGAGAAAAAAGTTCTATTCGGCTACTTTGAATTTTCACATCACTGTGGTCGAAAATGAAAACTTGACCCCACTAACAATTAGAAAATAAAAAAAGAACGTTCTTAAAACGAAAATATTCAAATGGAAATTTATATGAGTATGGCCAGAGTCAGAGAGAATTTCCTTTGGAGTGATTTCTTTTCACTTCCAGATGTGTCTATAGGGCAGAAAGTGAAGATAGAGTTCCTCAATAGTAGGACACAAGCAACAAAAAACAGGTTGTTATAAAGTCCAACTGTAGGAAATTAGAAAATCCTCCATTATAAGGGGGGGGGGGGGGTGCATTTGCACTGCAAGGGTTAGATGCAAGTTTAGGTCTAGGGGCATGAAAAACAAAATCTTTTTATCTGACCCTCGGCTTCTCCACACTATTAGACCGATACCCACAATGTCTTCTCCCACATGCTGCAGTGGTCTAAAGAAGCCTTTGCTTGATGTGATGTGACATCATAACATAACATAACATCCATAACAGCCTTTTTCAATCAGGGTGCCCAGACACGCTGGGGTGCCTTTGGGTTTCTTCAGGGGTACCTAAAAATTGTCCAAAAATTGTATACAAGCCGACGTGTAGATGAAGGCTGCCTTTTAGTTACAGGTTTTCATTGTGCACCATTACAACCTTCCAGCTGCCGGCGTCCTATCAACCAATGACATCATCAGTTGATAGGGAGGATGTCAGTCACCTGCATAGCATCCTTGTTTGACCCTCCCCTGCCCCTCTCCATCAGCGCTGGGGTCACATTAGCAGAGTGATCGAGAAAAAACGAGGCAGAAGAGAAACATTGGAACACTAGTCAGTACCAATTTCCAAAAGTGTATTTGCTTTGGAAGAATAAATCAACATTGGATGTCCTACTTGTACTTGTGGTTGTTGCTGCATTATGTAAAACTATTAGAATATTTTTTACATTTTAGAATAGGGTGCCTCAAGACTGTCCATAATTTTTAAAGGGTGCCTCGAGGTTGTCCATAAATTTTAAAGGGTGCCTTGACTAAAAAAGGTTGAGAAACACTGGTCTAAAGTTCAGACGTCATCAAGCCCTACACTGGACGTGATGACGTTGACAGGCAGTCCACTGTTGGAGTATGGGGGAGCGCCATCTGCTGGGAGAGGATCAGGTAAGTTAAAAGCTGTTACCGTCCCTTAGGCTCCTTTCACACATGCGGAGCCCGTTTGATCCATCCGTTGATCCCCGCGGAGCCGACGGATGACAGGACAGTCTCTGCACTGCACAGTCTCTGCACTCTCCTCTATGGAGAATCGGATGAGCACGGACCGTCTGTCCGTGCTCATCCGATCCGCCAGGCGGATGGAAAATAGGGCTTCCATCCATCTGTTTCTGGCGGATCGGAGCGGATCGGGTGTCAGTGGACATGTCACCGCTGACATCCGCCGCTCCATAGAGCACAATGGAGCGTCCATTTGGGTCTGCCTGAAAAACTGACAGGCGGACCCAAACAGACCGTATGTGTGAAAGAGCCCTTAAAGAGGAACTGCAGTCTGCTCACATAATTAGTAATAAAAACATCTTTGCCATTCTGAAGCTTCCCTCCAACCACTTTGCATATTATTTTATATATACTGTGATTCTGTACTTGCCAAATATGCTGCAGAAATCTCCCTCCACCAAATCTGGCTGCAGCCATTTTGATTGTGGGCAGCTGAAGCTTCACTTCCTGGATTTACACAGACACACAGAGGCACACCTCCAGCTCTGCAGCCCCACGAGAGTTAGAGAGAGACCTGTGCATGATGTCATAAGCCTAGGCTAATGACCAGACAGGAAACAGGAAGTGGGCTGTTTAAGGTATTTACTGGAAGAAAAAAAAATATTTTACTATCCAAAGTTAAAACAGCAAGGGCAAAAAATGACTGAAGTTCTGCTTTAAGCAGGAAGAAGCAGTCAGCACTGTAAATTGCTTTAAAAAAGGACTGGGTTCTTTCCTTTATGTAAATAATATAACTGGGTACTAACATTTTAGGTAAAGTTGATCCAGGGAGAATCCGATTGCCTCTTGGGGATTCAGGAAGAAATTTTTTCCCCCGTTATAGCAAATTGGATCACGCTTTGCTGGGGGCTTTTTTTGCCTTCCTCTGGATTAACTGTGGGTGAAGGATTGTATTTATGGTATTGAATGGTTATATTTTTTTTTATCTTGTGGAAAAAAAAAATATATATATCATTTTTCCTTTTTTTTTTTTTAATTGGTTGGACTTGTGTCTTTTTTCAACCTATGTAACTATGTAAGCCAGGGGTAGGCAACCTCGGCCCTCCAGCTGTGGTGAAACTACAAGTCCCATGAGACATTGCAAGACCCTGACAATCACAGGCATGACTCCTAGAGGCAGAGGAATGATGGGATTTGTAGTTTCACCACAGCTGGAGTGGCGAGGTTGCCTACCCCTGATGTAAGCAGCCAACCTTTGCAGTGTGGGCACAGCCAAACTGCAAGGGAGCATTTTCACATTTCCCGGAGTTAGACTTTTTCCTATGCTATCCAACAGTAAAAAAAAGTTTGACTTTAGAAATACTTTAATTATTGAAGCTAAATGAATTTGAGGGCAAAAGGTGGCGCCAACCAGTAGGCTGGCCATGCCCCCACAGTCAGCTTGTATGGGAAATATTTGCTAGTGTTTAAAATCATATGAATCTATTAGAGGAGAACATAACAGCGTTCATTAACAAATTTAGTACAGCGTATTCCTTGGTGTCCTCGGCACTCTCATTGCCAGTTTTTTCCCTGACTTCTACCCTTTGCTGTTTTCCACCTGAAGTGTAACATTTCCAAGAATACGGCAACGCTAACAGTTGGTTCCCAAAGTGTTTTCTTCTGAGTGAAGCAAAATAAAGATAGTGAAGTTACCGTGTGAAAACGTCACGCTGACAGAGGAAGCTTTATGCAGATTCCCGAGCACCGTCTTTCCATTTTGGAAGGCCCCTGTGAACAAGGAAAGCTAAAAATGTGGCACCACGGTGGCAACAGAGCACCGGTGATGTGCTAACATTCCAGTTCCATCCGTGTGCCTAAATGAACTTGTGTTTTTTCCTTGCAGTCTTCTAAAATTGTCTATGGCCGGTCTTTTTACTCTAATATGATTATTTCTGATTTTTGATCAACAGTTGAAATATATATTTACACTCACCGTCCACTTTATTAGGTACACTTGTTCAATTGCTTGGTAAAACAAATTGCCAATCAGCCAATCACATGGCAGCAACTCAATACATTTAAGCATCTACATGTGGTAAAGACGACTTGCTGAAGTTCAAACTGAGCATCAGAAAGGGGAAGAAGGGGGATTTAAGTGACTTTGAACGTGGCATGGTTGTTGGTGCCAGATGGGCTGGTCTGAGTATTTCAAAAACTGCTGATCTACTGGGATTTTCATGCCACAACCTTACAGAAAATGGTCCAAAAAAGAGAAAATATCCAGTGAGCGGCAGTTGTGCGGACGAAAATGCCTTGATGATGTCAGAGGTCAGTGGTTCCAGATGATAGAAAGGCAACAGTAACCGAAATAACCACTTATTACAACCAAGGTATATAGAATACACAATACCATCTCTGAATGCACCAGACATTGAAACGTTGAAACAGATTGGCTACAGTAGCAGAAGACCATACCGGATGCCACTCCTGTCAAGAACAGGAAACTGAGGCTACAATTCGCACAGTCTCACCAAAATTGGACAATCGAAGATTGGGAAAACGTTGTCTGATCTGAGGAGTCTCGATTTTGGCTGTGACATTCAGATGGTAGGGTCAGAATTTGGTGAGAACAACATGGAAGCATGGATCCATCCTGCCTTGTAGCACCGGTTCCGGTGGTGGTGTAATTATGTGGGGGATATTTTCTTGGCACAATTTGGGCCCCTTAGTACTAATTGGGCATCCTTTATATGCCACGACATACCTCAGTATTGTTGCTGACCATGTCCATCCCTTTATGACTGCAGTGTCCCCATCTTCTGATGGCTCCTTCCAGCAGGATAATGCACCATGTCACAAAGCTCCAATCATCTCACCACTGGACAATGAGGTCCCTGCACTCCAATGGCCTCCACACTCCCCACATCTCAATCCAATAGAGCAGTGGTTCTTAACCCTGTCCTCAAGTACCCCCAACAGGCCATGTTTTTAGGTTTTCCTTTATCTTGCACAGGTGCTTTAAATCAGAGTCAATGGTTTGGCATTTTGGACAGCTCTTTTATCTAAGAGAAATTCCCAAAACATGGCCTGTTGGGGGTACTTGAGGACAGGGTTGAGAACCACTGCAATAGAGCACCTTTGGGATGTGATGGACCGGGAGATTGGCATCATGGATGTGCACCTGACAAATCTGCAGCAACTGCGTGATGCTATCATGTCACTATGGACCAAAATCTCTGAGGAATGTTTCCAACACCTTGTTGAATCTATGCCATGAAGAATGAAGGCAGTTCTGAAGGCAAAAGGGGGTCCAACCCGGTACTGGCAAGGTGTACCTAATAAAGTGGCAGTGAGTGTATGTGTCAGTTGTCTTACCTGATTTTTAATGTGTTCAGCCAGCCTTGTAATGCCGGTGCCCATACCACACGGCATAGCCAATTCGGTAACCTAATCTTTCACCGTTGTAGTTAAAACCCAACTTCAGCTGGGGTAACAAAAATAAATATATTACCCGTCAGCCTATTTAAACCACTTCAATACTGGGCCCTTTTCCCCTCTTTCTGCCCAGGCCAATTCTCAGTATCACTTCGAATGACTATTGCACAGTCATGCAACGCTGTAAACAAAATGTTTATCATTTTTTTCCGCACAAATATCGATTTCTTTTGGTGGTATTTGATCACCACTTTGTTTTTTATTTTTTGATAAATAAACAAAAAAAGACTGAACATTTTGAAAAAAAACCCAAATACCGTGTTTTTCTTCATTTCTATTGTAAAATTTTGCAAATAAAGAATCTTTCTTCACAAATTGAAGACAAAATGTATTCTGCTACATTCCTTGGTGAAAATAACCCAAATCAGTGTATATTATTTAGCCTGTAGGAAAGTGATAGAGTCCACACACTATGGTATATATCTGAAAATTGATCAATCCTGATGTACTGAGGGCCATTTTTGAGGCAGGAAAATGCCAGGACAGTACAAATATTCCCCAAATGACCCCTTTTTTTAAGTAGATAGTCCAAGGTATTTACTAAGAGACATGGCAAGTTTTTTGTGTCACATTTTTTTGAAAAATTAAGAAATATAAAAAACAAAACAAAATCACATTTTTTTTACATACTGTCACTGTACTGTATAACAGGTGTGGTGGTGATCAGGGAAAATGAGTGGTGAAAGTATGTAAAAAGAAACAAAAAATAATGTTTTTTTTTACAATTCTTTTTTTTTTTACATACTGTGACATGAGAATAGAGTGTTACCATAGTAACACTGTACTGCTCTGGGGGAGTTATCAGGATTTTTTTTTTTTTTACATATTATGACTGCTTATACTAATTAATTTTATTGGTATAAGCAACCATTTTTACTGAATGAAACTGATTTATGCAGTGTCATTTGTTGTGATTAGCTGTGACTAAAGCTAATCATATGGATGGACTATTGTCTTTATTCAACCTTACCTACTAAGTAACTATGTAACATCGTACAGATGGGCTGTGATTGGCCCTGTCTGTACCATGTGATCACTGTGACCAATCACAGCAGCATAATTGTATACAATAGATGGCATGAAAGGAAGGCATTCATTGTTTACAATTGTCATGTGATCTGCTGTGATTGGTCACAGCGATCACATGATACCGGCAGCGGGCCGGTATAGTGACCAGTCATCGGTGTGTCACAGCCGGTGACAGATCGCACCACTGCACGACCCCTTCTGAGAGGACGTCATATGACATCCACTTAGAAGGATGAAAGGCCGTCAATCTGTTATAGGCTAGGTGGGAAGGTGTTAAAAAAACAGTGAGTGAGCGTTGTCATCCTAGAACAGACAGTGTGTTACGTGAAAATAAAGGGAAAAAAGCCTGAAAACAAAAACTAACACAGTCATCATATCAAAGGGCTGTAATATATTACATTTTTATCCTGGGTTTAGATCCTAGATCTGCGACATAAGAGCTTTATTCTGAGTCCTATTTGTTTGTCAGCCATTGTGGTTGTTAATAGCACACTGGACGCTATACAGAGATATAATTAAAACTAAAAATTGCCCATCGTTTGTGCAAATCCTGAAAACACATCCATCCATCAATGTCTAGAGTCGCAGGGCAAAACAAGGTGTCCGGTTATTTCAGCACTGTACATTTCTATTGTTCTAGTGAAGGTGCAAACTGGCCGGTTATGGCTTCCCAGTGACAGCCTCTGTACTGCCAGAAGGGACAATCACTCTAACTGCAGACAGCATCATGTGGCTTACTTAACAACTTATCTGATGTCCTTCAAAAATTAACTCTTTTTCATCTCCTGTCAGAACTGTTTCTTTCTTAAATGGTCGGATAGTATATTCCTAGTACTATTTCAGAAAAATTACAACTCTTTTTATGGCATTCCCATATTCCTCCTGGAAGGAGTAAAGCTGGCCATGTTGTGTTACACTGTGTGTCAGGGACGTGCTGGCCATAGTGCAGCTGAAGCTCCCAGGCAGAGGCCGGTATGCATGCGCAGACGTGCTCCTGCGGGTGCCCATCTGATCCAGAGTCTAGTTTTGGGAGGGGCACTGCCAGAAAATAAGGTGGTTATCTTTCCTATGTTGTCTTCATTTCTGATCATCAGTCTTATCACTGGGCATATACTGGGTTTGGCATCATAGATTGGCATCATTCACCTGGACACCTCATTCCTCTTTTGTCACAAATAAGCTTAGCCGTATGGGCTCCCTTTGGCTTCCTGTGTTCAAATTTGTGAGAAAGGAGGAGTAAGGTGTAGCGGTAGACCATGGATGAGGCCATTTTATGATGTCAAACCCAGTATATGCCCAGTGATCAGACTGCTGATCAGAAATGAAGACAACATAGGAAAGGTAAGGTAACTCCTCTGCACAGTGTTTATGTATGTTACTAAAGATCTGCGGGTCAAAAATCAAGGTGATATAATGGAGGGAAGGACATATTTCCCTGTTAGTTGGACTCCAGCCTAAATTGACAACTAATACAGACCATCAGGAAAAGTGTCATGCATACAATCTTCTATACTACACAGCCATGATGGAAGTTCCCTTCCCTCACTCACGCCGCACTGGAGCCTGGAGAAGATGGAGGGAGGAGGTGGGTGGAGCCAACATTCACACACAAAGCACACGCAGAGGAGGAAGAAGTTCAATCCTCCTCCGCTGCGCTCTGAATGCTGGGGCCTTGCTCTCCTCCTCCTGTGCTTGGACTGTGGACGTAACGTCACTGGTTGCTAGACACCAGGCAGCAAGCAAAAGCAACCAATGCAGTGCAAGGCCAGGCCAGCGGCACGGCGGTGCAACAATATGAGGGTACCTCTTGCCACCGCTGCTGGCCTGCTGCTGATGGAGACTTGGGAGTCGGTAATATTTCTCGGGTGGGGGGGAGGGGCAATTGCCCTATGCTCCCCTGGATCCGCCACTGCTTGCCAGGCATACATGAAAATATTAACACGTACAGGTGAACACATGCCTGTTAGCCATTAATGCTGGCACCAAATGGCCTATATAAGGGCAGCAGCTGCACTATGAATTGCTGTCTGATCTGCAGCTTTACCTGTATACCTGTTCCTGTGAGCTCTGCTTGATTCCTGTGTTTGACCCCGCTTATCCTGACCACGCTTGCTCTCCACCTATTCTGACCTCGGCTTGCCTTAAAGGCTTTGTTATATATTCCATTTGCCTGATATCCTGTTGCCAACCTCTACCTGCATCTTGATCATTCTCTGCCTGCAGTTTATGCTCATATCTGATCCTCCGTTGCTAACCTGGCTTGACTGACCCTGAATTCAGCCTTCCGTCTGTCCTGCTCTGCATAGTGCCTAGCAGTGGCGGCCTGTCCATTAGGGGTGCACGGGCACCGCCCTCCTATCCATGCATCTGGCCCCCTTATGTGCATAGCAGGGCGCCGGACTATAGATTCCAATGGGGATTGTGTTTTTTTTAAGCACGTGATTAGAGCCAGAGATTCTAATAGGCTTCAAACAAGGGTGGGCGCGGGTCAACAGCGAAAGAATATTCACTATTGCCACACTGATCCTCCTCTTGGGCTGATCAGGAAGCAGGTCTGAGACCCTTCACCCGATTGGCTGAAAGGACAGGCGATCCCGCCAGAGTCCACAACCCACCCACTGCCCGCCAAAGCCTGCAACCCGCCAGCTGCCTGCAAGAAACCGGCTGCCCACTTTAAAGATGATTTTAGAACAGTAATATGGCTCTATGCCCCTGCAATAGGCTTTTCCCACACACTTTGGAGATGATTTTAGAACAGTAATATGGCTCTATGCCCCTGCAATAGGCTTTTCCCACACACTTTGAAGATTATTTTAGAACAGTAATATGGCTCTATGGCCCTGCAATAGGCTTTTCCCACACACTTTGGAGATGATTTTAGAATAGTAATATGGCTCTATGCCCCTGCAATAGGCTTTTCCCACACACTTTGAAGATGATTTTAGAACAGTAAAATGACTCTATGGCCCTGCAATAGGCTTTTCCCACACACTTTGAAGATGATTTTAGAACAGTAATATTTCCCTTAAAGCAACAGCTGAAACCTTTCCCTGTACAACTTGATGATTTTAGAACACTAATCTTTCCCTTAAAGCAACAGCTGGAACGTTTCCCTGTACAACTTGATGATGATTTTAGAAGAATAATCTTTCCCTTAAAGCAACAGACTCTACCTAGTCCAGTCAGATCGTTCTGTGCAGCAGAATGAGGTATGCAATCTGTCCCTCAAAGCAGCAGTACTCGTATCTCTCCCTAGTCCACAATCAGATCGTTCAGTAATGCAGGATGAGATGTTCTGCAATCTGTTCCTCACAGAGCCAGCAGCATCCTCTCCCTAAACTATCCTGAGGGCATATGACATGCAGCACGGTGACTCCAGCCCCATATAGAGGCTGGGTCACATGGTGCACTGGCCAATCACAGCCATGCCATTAGTAGGCATGGCTGTGATGGCTTCTAGGGAAAACCAGTGAAACACTTGTTGATTGGCTGCCCTTGGCAGCTTTTCAAGACGTGGAATAAAATACCAGAACCCCGGACCCGAACCCGGACTTTTTTTGAAAAGTCCAGGTTCGGGTCCCGGACACCCAAAAGTATGGTACGGACCTGAACTTTACAGTTCAGGTTCGCTCAACTCTAATCACAAGGTAACAGCCGCCGGCTGGCAGCTGATACCAGTGTCGGTGACAGGCAGTGTTCCCTGGGAACATGCCGCCACCGACGCGCATGCGCAGCATGCTCCCGATCGGGCGCATGCGCCGTGCGAACGGCGGACGTGCCATTTGTGATCAGCCGTGACTTCGCCACGGCTGATCACATGGTGAACAGCCATAACCAATGACTGTTCACCCCTGTCAGTGACACGGTGTGTCCTGGGGACACGCCGACACTGACAGAGCCAGGATGCGCGCGCCCAATCACGCGCAATCCTGGCTTAAAGGGACAACGTCATATGACGTTGTCCCAGAACAATAGCCGTTCCACCCCGCTGCCATTTGACAGTGGGCAGAAGGCAAGTGGTTAAAACAAACAAAACATAAAATAAATCCTTGCCATCCAGGCTCTAACTAAACAATTCAGGATACCTCTCTAAGCGGTGTCGGGCTTCTCCCAAACACCCACAAAACAAAGTTAGTGCAAACCATTCTTTTAGTCCCAAAGCACAAAGCTCCACGTGTCAGCTCTCTCAAGCTGGTCGCTCTCAGAGTCCCAGGGCAGAGCAAACTTTGCTCTCTTCCTGGTTTATTTAACCAACACCTGAGAGTGGACACCAGTGGACCACAAAATCTGGTCACGGATGCCTGGGAAAACCCGGGCCAGACTCTGATCTAGTCCAATCCAAGTGAACGTATGTAAGATGACACATAGAGGTTGATTTACTGAAACTGGAGAGAGCAAGATCTGGAGCAGCTCTGCATGGTAGCCAATCAGCTTCTAACTTCAGCTTGTTCAGTTAAGCTGTGACAATAAAACCTGAAAGCTGATTGGTTCCTATGCAGAGCTGCACCAAATTTTGCACTCTCCAGTTTTTGTAAATCAACCCCATAGCGTCCATCTATCACCTAGCCTAGCATACCTTCACAATATATATAATAATTATAAATAAATGTAAAAACCATTTTATTAGTGGGGCAGTGGATGTGTCAGTAGGGCAGAGGTTGGTGTCAATAGAGCAGTGGACGGTGTCAGTAGAGCAGTGGATGGTGTCAGCAGAGCAGTGGATGATGTCAGTAGAGCAGTGGATGATGTCAGTAGAGCAGTGGAAGTGTCAGTAGAGCAGAGATTAGTGTCACTAGAGCAGTGGACGTGTCAGTAGAGCAGAGGTTGGTGTCACTAGAGCAGAGGTTGGTGTCAGTAGAGCAGTGGACGTGTCAGTAGAGCAGAGGTTGGTGTCAGTAGAGCAGAGGTTGGTGTTAGTAGAGCAGTGGACGGTGTCAGTAGAGCAGTGAAAGTGTCAGTAGAGCAGAGGTTGGTGTCAGTAGAGCAGAGGTTGGTGTCAGTAGAGCAGTGGATGGTGTCAGTAGAGCAGTGAAAGTGTCAGTAGAGCAGAGGTTGGTGTCAGTAGAGCAGTGAAAGTGTCAGTAGAGCAGAGGTTGGTGTCAGTAGAGCAGAGGTTGGTGTCAGTAGAGCAGTGGACAGTGTCAGTAGAGCAGTGGACGGTGTCAGTAGAGCAGAGGTTGGTGTCAGTAGAGCAGAGGTTGGTGTCAGTAGAGCAGAGGTTGGTGTCAGTAGAGCAGAGGTTGGTGTTAGTAGAGCAGAGGCTGGTGTCAGTAGAGCAGTGTTTTTTTATTTTTATTATTTAATTTTTGAATTATTTTTAAAAATGTTATTTTTGTATTTTTTTCACTTTTTTAGGAAACCTTTTGGGGGGGCTTTGGAGAAATATCAGCAGGGGGAATCTGCACTGCAATGGGTGACTAGGGTGTGCCCCCCTGCGCACGCCTATGCAAGTGGTTAATTTACTGTCATTGTTTATTGTAGCAAGACAGCAATGTATTTATACCGATTTGTAAAGCTACTGAAGTCTCCATTATAACCTGTGAGATCAGCAGAAGGCTCTGCATATCGGTAGCTCCCCTGTGCAGCAAAGACATAACTAACTGCCACAGCGGGTTCAATATTTTATCAACTCTTTAAATGGAATCCACGTGAGAGTTTTCATTTTTACTTGTTGAAAATTTTGCTCATAGACAGCTTTCAATGCGCTGCGCATTCTGCTGTCGATAAAAGGAAAGGAAAAAAAAAAAAGAAACAAGCGACCATTTATTCAGCCATGCTGACAGAGAGTTCTGTGTCGTTTGAAATGTTTCTAGGATTTTATTAAAATATCTCAGGAAATCATTTACATTCCAGATGTACGGCCATTGCCTTTCATGAGAGTGATGTCTGATTTCAGATGCAACCAAACTGATTTGCATTGGAATTAAATCAGATTGAAAAAAAAACACCATCATTAACCCTTCTTCTCTTTACAACCCCCACCCCACTACACTTTTCTCCAGCCGTACGCCACAATACTGCCTCTAAGTGTTGGGTATCTTCAAATTGGACACTAAATTCCGCAGCACTTTGCTTGATAACTGTCAAGTGCATACTCTGTCAATGACAGTTAGAAGACAAGCCGTGCTATATTTAGAAAAGAAGATCATTGTTAAAGGAGAACTCTGATCAGGATAAATATTGCGAAACAACTTGTGCAATATCATATTAAAGGGTGTATTTTTAAAGAGGTGAATGTGACATTTACTGAACATTCACTGCCCATGTATCTTCCTGACGCAAGGGTTTTAAATGGAAGTGACCTGCAACATATAAGGTTGAGAAAAAGACACAGGCCCATCTATTTCAACCTATGTGTAACTACAGTGCTTCGAAAAAGTATTCATACCCTTTTGGCATTTTCCACATTTTGTCATATTACAACCAAAAACGTAAATGTATTTTATTGGGATTTTATGTGCCAGGGATCCTCAAACTACGGCCCCCCAGCTGTTACGGAACTACACATCCCATGAGGCATTGTAAAACTCTGACATTCACAGACATGGCTAAGCATGATGGGAATTGTAGTACCTGAACAAATGGAGGGCCATAGTTTGAAGACCCCTGTGATAGACCAGCACAAAGTGGAACATAATTCTGAATTGGAAGGAAAATGATGAATGGTTTTAAAGGTTTTTTTACAAATAAATATGTGAACAGTGTGGGGGGCATTTGTATTCAGCCCCCCTGAGTCAATACTTTGTAGAACTGCCTTTAACTGTAATTACAGCTGCAAGTCTTTTTGGGGAAGTCTCTACCAGCTTTGCACATCTAGAGAGGACATTTTTGCCCATTCTTCTTTACAAAATAGCTCAAGCTCCGTCAGATTGGGTGGAGAGCGCCTGTGAACAGCAATTTTCAAGTCTTGCCACAGATTCTCAATTGGATTTAGGTCTGGACTTTGACTGGGCCATTCTAACACATGAATATGCTTTGATCTAAACCGTTCCATTGTAGCTCTGGCTGTATGTTTAGGGTTGTTGTCCTGCTCGAAGGTGAACCTCGGCCTCAGTCTCAAGCCTTTTGCAGACTGTAACAGGTTTTCTTCTAGGATTGCCCTGTATGTGGCTCCATCCATCTTTCCATCAACTCTGACCAGCTTCCCTGTCCCCGTTGAAGAAAAGCACCCCCACAACATGATGCTACCACCACCATGTTTCACGGTGGGGATGGTGAGTTCAGGGTGATGTGCAGTGTTAGTTTTCCGCCACACATAGTGTTTTGCTTTTAGGCCAAAAAGTTCAATTTTGGTCTCATCTGACCAGAGCACCTTCTTCCACATGTTTGCTGTGTCCCCCATATGGCTTCCTGCAAACTGCAAACGGAACTCCGTATGGCTTTCTTTCAACAATGGCTTTCTTCTTGCCACTCTTCCATAAAGGCCAGATTTGTGGAGTTAACGACTAATAGTTGTCCTGTGGACAGATTCTCCCACCTGAGCTGTGGATCTCTGCAGCTCCTTCGGGGTTACCATGGGCCGATTGGCTGCTTCTCTGATTAATGCTCTCCTTGCCCAGCCTGTCAGTTTAGTTGGACGGCCATGTCTTGGTAGGTTTGCAGTTGTGCCATACTCTTTTAGGACTATTTACTAATTGGGTGATGTCTGAAGGCAATTGGTTACACTAGATTTTAGTTAGGGGTATCAGAGTAAAGGGGGGCTGAATACAAATGCACCCCACACTTTTCATATATTTATCTGTAAAAAATGTTGAAAACCATTTATAATTTTCCTTCCACTTCACAATGATGTGCCACTTTGTGTTGGTCTATCATATAAAATCCCAATAAAATACATTTATGTTTTTGGTTGTAACATGACAAAATGGAACATTTCAAGGGGTATGAATATTTTTTCAAGGCACTGTATGTCTGGGTGTGATTTTTATTTTTGAACGATTCCCATAGTGTTGTATATTATCTTTCCTGAGGATGACATTTAAACGTTTTGTGACATTGTTTCAGCTAGTACCTCTTCCTGGAGGAGTGAGTTTCACACTTTCACTGCTCTAACAATAAAGAACCCTTTCCGCAATCTAAGCATACATTATGTACATATGTCTGGATATCACATTCGCTAATTCAAATAAGTGTCATTAAACCCACATCGTAAAGAAGAAGAAGTCAGGTGGGCTGGTAGTTTCTGCAGGCAGTAGAGCTGGAATTGGTGTCTACAGAGGAGTTGGAGATACTCCTGTATGAAGCCTACAACACATTGTGCTACTTTCTAAGGGACTAAGAGTTCCTAGTCCTTAAGGGGCTTTTGCATTTTTGATTATCAGAGACTGTCAGTGCCTGGGAAGGGGAGCAGTTCAGGATCGTGTACATACGGAGGAAGTTGTCCCTGCTTACTTTTGCAGTCGAGCTGGGCATCCCATAATTCCTATTCCCCACCTAAGTTATTACCTCTAATAAACAACAAAAACCAAGCTCAAAGACTGTTCCCTGTGTCTGGGTAGAAGTTGAAAATGCTTATCGTCTGGCTGTGCAGGAGTGGGGAAACCAGTTGCACGCCACCCTTACTATGGTAGTGCTACACTTCATTCCTTGTTTCCATACACCATGAGATTTAACTCTCACTCTGTACTCCTAATAAAGCAGACCAGATGATTTACTTAACCAGAAACTTAGTTTACCGAATGAAGTTAGTATATAGTAGAGGTACAGGTCCTATTCAAACAGGTTTCATTAATCATATGGCAGTGCAACAGCTCTCAAAGTGATGGTGTTCCTCTTTAACATTTAGTAGGATCTTTCTCTGGGCTATGCCGTGGTGTCTCCTTCCACAACTCCAACTCTGTTGGCCCAACCCCTTCCTGCTTGAAGAAGCCAGCTACGGAAACCTCAACAGACCAAATGGTTGATGCACCACAGTATGTTAACCTTATATCCAGTGGTGGCTGGTGGGTTCTTTTTGGCAAACAATCCCCCCCGGGTGGCCGGCGGCACGGCATGGCACTAGCACCCCCCGCAAACCCACACGGTCGATCCTTACCCCATTACGGTGGCAGGTTGTGGGCTCCAGTGTCCTCCAGCGTGGTTGGCTGCAAGCTGCGGGCATCGGGTCCGGTGTCCTTAAACTGGAGATACACCCACATTTTTCACTCTTCACCATACAGCACTAATGTGCATCCTTAAAATGAATTGGCAATTTATTTATTTTTTTCTCTTCACTTTCCAGATTTATGCCTATATCTAATTTCACTTCCTCCTTTAGGGGCAGTGGTTTTGCATTGGCTCCTGGGAGATCTTGGTCAGTTTGGCATGGCACTGCTCCCGTTTTGCATTGGCGTCTATGGAAAATCTTGTTCATCTTGGCATGGCACTTCTCCTGTTTTGCATTGGCATCTATGGTAAATCTTGGCCAGCTTGGCTCGTGTGTGAGATTGGCAGGTGCATGCTGGGTAGCCAGCATGCACGGAATCCAGAAAGAAGGACACTGCAGCTTCAGATGCCCACACTGGAGATGGCCCCACTGTGCAGGAACTTCACAAAGCAAGAAAATGATGCTGCACAAATAGAAAACTGGGCATAGTTTACAGCATACCTTTGTTACATTGCACGAGGCATGAGTATTCTAGGGGGATTTTTATCTTAAAAGTCATATTTCAGCCAGAACTCCACTTTAAAGAGGAACTAAACCCTGATGGGTTTTACTTCCTCTTCATTGCTTAGCATTATCCTGCAATGTAAAAGCATAATAGGTTAGTATGCATCGTGTGACATTGGAAGCCCGCGCTGTCCCCACAGTAGGAAGCGTCCATCTTCGCCCCTCATCTTTAAAGGGCCACCGATTTCTGCTCTGTGATTTGCCGGAGCCGTGTGATGTCACTCCCGTGCATGTGCACAGAAGCCACCAATCGCCAATGTGCCCGAAGTACACTGCATATCTCCTAAACCAGGGATATGCAATTAGCGGACCTCCAGATGTTATAGAACTACAAATCCCATGAGGCATAGCAAGACTCTGACAGCCACAAGCATGACACCCAGAGGCAAAGGCATGATGGGACTTGTACTTTTGCAACAGCTGGAGGTCCGCTAATTGCATATCTCTGTCCTAAACCATGCAGGGAACCTACAGGTAAACCTTATTATAGGCTTACCTGTAGGTTAAAGTGGTTGTCATGAGTTGAAAACCACTTTAAGCGTGGCAGGCTCAGGGAAAGGGACTCCAGTGTCCTCTCCTGGAGCGGCTTCTGCCGTGTATCTCCTCTCTGCTCCTCCTGGTGCTAGGCGTCCAATAGAATTACCTGACGTTTTGGCCAATCGGGAAACAGGTCTCAGACCCGCTTCCTGATTGGTGAGGAGGGTGGGATCGGAGCGCAGAGCTCAACTTTTTTGAAGCCGTTTAGAGCCTCTGGCTTCAAAAAAACAACCCCCCATTGTAAACCATAGCCCCTGTATGTAGATTAATAAATAATAATAATAATAAAAAGTTTTTATTATTATTTTATTTTATTATTATTTATTTGTTACATTTGGTTAAATGCAGCATTCATTATTATTCATATCTTCAGATAAATTCGTATTTGTTACGTTCACTAACAACCAAATTTGAAAGGAAATTCCAATACCTATAATTTAATAATTTAGTAATAGTTATTATTAGTTAGTTAGTTATTATTTCGGATTTTCAGGTTTTCAAGTTTTTGGATTTTCGTTCTTATTTTCGGATTTTCATTCTTTTGAATTTTCACATTTTTCGAAATTTGCGAATTTTCGAATTTCAGATTTTCAAATTTTCGGATATTCGAATTTCTGAAAAAATTGTTAAACAGGTTTTTGTTAAAATCGAATGTTTCCAAATGAGCTAATTTGTCAAATTTCATCAAAAAACTATTTTTTTAAACAAAACAAATTGCACATGACTAGTAGTCAAGCTGTGTACCCTGCAATCTCAGGGGATCCCGTGTAATCCACAGAAAGCCCACACATCCTCCCAGCTCTCTGCTTGCTGACAATTCTCTTGTGACTTGCAGTGGACGTGGGTACAATGCTCATGGGGGCGGGGGGCAGGCTGGGGGGGGCACAACTGAAATCTGGGGGGTACAGTCCACCCCAGCACCCCCCCTAGATCTGGCCATGTATAAACCAACGCCCCTCTAGGAAGGGCAGCTGTAGGCACATGCCTACAGTGCCTAATGAGAAATCCAGTCCTGTTAGCAGCAATCTCTCTGTTGGTTAGTAATTTATTTATTTCAGTGATTTTATATAGCCCTGACAAGACGGTGCTTTACTTAGTGGTCATTTACATCAGTCCCTGCCCTCCAGGAGTTTACAAGGTAAGGTCCCTGTCGCATATGAATATATACACAAATTTGGGACAATTTAGACAGGAGTCAATTGATCTTTTAGCCTATCTTTGGAGTGTGGGAGGAAATCGGTGTATCTAAAGGAAACCCTTGCAAGTGCAGCGAGGACAAGCAAACTCCATGCAGTTAGTGCCCTAGTTGGGATTGGACCAGAGTACCCTACTGCTGCAAGGGCAAGGCAGAAGTAACTTTGTAGTCCATCTCTAGGCAACTATGCATTGCACATTCAGCAGCTTCTCGTCATTATTATCCCTTTATGAAATGTGCATGGCTAGAACAGGCTCGGATTTGTAACTTGTCTCTACAGCTGTAACAACAGCTGATGTAATAGCTTGAGAAATTTCCACAGGCCAACAATAAAAGCAAGATAGAGCTTATCTCCTTCTCCGAGGTGCTGCTGATGGGCGTCAGTCACATGATTCTTCTTGGCCGGAGTCTGTCTACTGCAATATCCTTCCGTGTATACCTATGTTTTGCAGTTAGTCGAAGCTTCTGAGATGCCTACTTTAAAAATATAAATCACAAGTTTATTTTTAATTTTAAAAAATGCAATCAGGTTTTCAGAGGTTGTGCATTAGATGGAACACAGCTCCATATCTGGTGGACGTGACCTATAGTATCTTTATACTAGGCCAAAGTATTTTGGATGCTATCCATTCTCTTGCCCGATCCCACTATAGCGTTACTGAATAAGCGTCCACTGGACCTGATTTCCCTACAATTTAAATTGCTCTTATACGTGACTACAGCTCCTAAGGAAGCTATTGCTAAAGCTTGGAAGACCTGTAAACTATGTCTCCTTGAGTCTAAGAATAGAATAACACAATTTATGATACACAGTAAGATTGAAGCTACCTTGCTTGAATGCCCCAAACCACCTCTGACATTGATCACTTTTTGCCTTCTAATTTTGACCAAACTTTGTTAGAACTCTAACCGACCCTCTTGGGGATATAGTCCTATTACTTTACTGGGCCCCTATATGCTACAATACTTGCCTTATGGGAGACCTCTAACCCCCACCCTGTTCTTCCTTACCCATCTCCAGTGGTGGCTGGTGCTCACTATTTTTGGGGGGCGGGACAACCAATGCTACCCCCCGCGTGTGGGAGACGGACGGCGGGTCATCCACCAGACTCATCCCCCACGGGAGATACAGGCGGCGATCACCCACCACCTAGCCCCCCCACAGGAGACACAGGCAGTGGTGACCATCCACCCCCCCACCTGAGGGAGGCAGGCGGCAGCGGCGATTCCCCCCCACCCTCCCGCGGGAGACAAACAGTGGATGTCCCCCCAGAGGCTGCCTTACCTTGTGGAGGCATGGAGAAGGCATGGAGAAGGAAGAGCGACATACAGACATTCTACTTCCGGCCGACTGGAAAACAGAAGTGTGTCCTGAGACACTATCAGCCAGGGAGTCCTTTGGTGGTATTTGATCATCTCTGCGGTTTTTATTTTTTGCGCTATAAACAAAAAAATACCGACAATTTTGAAAAAAAAACAATATTTTTTGCCTTCTGCACAAAATTTATAGCGTCTACAAACTATGGGATAGAGTTATGGACTATTATTTTTTTTATGTTTTTACTTGTAATGGTGGCTATCTGATTTTTAGCGGGACTGCAACATTGCGGCGGACAAATCGGACCCCAAGTGACACTTTTTGGGGACCAGTGATAGTATTATATTGATTAGTGCTAAAAATAAATGCACTGATCAAAGTATAATGATACTGGCAGGGAGGGGTTAACACTAGGGGGCGATCAAGGGGTTAACTGTGTTCTGGGTGTGTTCTAGGGGGGTAGGGGGAGTGGGCTGCCTGGAACACCACAGAGATCACTGTTCCTGATCACTGTAAACAGCAGATCTCTGAGATATCCCCTGTCAGAACAGGGATCCGCTTTAGTTACATAGGCAGATCCCCGTTCTGCCTTTGTATACTGCGATCGCGGGTCGCCAGTGGACATTGAGTCTGCGGGTCGTGTGTGCCCACAATATTACATGCACAGACCACCGTATGGGTACGGCGGTTTGCACAATTGAGCCGACCTGCCACCGTATATGTACAGTGGCTGGTCAGCAAGTGGTTAAAGTGTATTTTTTTCCAAAAAATTTGCATTTGAAAGACCGCTACGCAAATACTGTGTGACATAAAATATTGCAATGGTCTCCATTTTATTCTCCATGGTCCCTGCTAAAAAAAAAATATAATGTTTGTGTTCTAAGTAGTTTATTAGCAAAAAATACTGATTTAAACTTTAAAGGGTTTGTAAAGTCTAAATGTTTTTATTTATCTTAATAAATGCATTAAGGTAAAAAATGTTTAGGTGTCAGCACCCCCCCTTTACTTACCTGAGACCTCATTCTATCCAGCGCCATGCACATCTGCAGATCTCTTCTCCCCTTGTTTTCACCCTAACTTACATTCAAAATGGCCAATGGCTACTGCCCACTCACACTCTTTTCCTCTTGTGGAGGAAGAAAGTAGGGGCCAGGGGCGCAGCCACCAACTAACTGCAGGCAAAGGGGGGGGGCGCCCAGGGCTGGCCCTACCATGGATCTTGCTCGGCCCATTGGGCTGCCTCGGGGGAGGGGGGCGCCGCCGGATTACACAGAGCGGGGATCTCCTGCTTTCAAAGTCCTACCTCCTGGACCAGCTTCAATAATAAACAGCACACTGGTGATGTCTATCATAGGAGCCAGTCCAGGAGGTGGGACTTCATATGACAGCGGCCTCGCCAGGTAAGCAGAAGATCCCCGCTCTGTGTAATCCGGCATCTCTCCTCTCTCTGCATTGCAGGCTGCATTGGATGTGCACTGGTGAGGCTGCATTGATGGGCACTGATCAGGCTGCACTGATTAGGCTGTACTGATGGGCACTGGTGAGGCAGCATTGATGGGCAATGATTGGGTTGCATTGATGGGCACTGATCAGGCTGCAATGATTGGCACTGATTAGGCTGTGCTGATGGGCACTGGCAAGGCAGCATTGATGAGCAATGATCGGGTTGCATTGATGGGCAATGATCAGGCTGCAATGATTGGCACTGATTAGGCTGTGCTGATGGGCACTGGCAAGGCTGCATTGATGGGCACTGATCAGGTTGCATTTGATAGGCACTGGTGAGGCTGCATTGATGGACACTGGTGCGGCTGCATTGATGGGCACTGATGAAGCTGCATTGACGGGCACTGGTGAGGCTGCATTGATGGGCACTGATCAGGCTGCATTGATGGGCACTGCTCAGGCTGCATTGATGGGCACTGATCAGGCTGTATTCATGGGCACTGATGAGGCTGCACTGATGGGCACTGATCAGGCTGCATTGATGGGCACTGATCAGGCTGCATTGATGGGCACTGATCAGGCTGTATTCATGGGCACTGATGAGGCTGCACTGATGGGCACTGGTGAGGCTGCATTGATGGGCACTAGTGAGGCTGCATTGGTGGGCACTGATGAGCTGCATTGATGCATTATTTTTGTTAATCCTCCTTTGTTGCTATTAATATTAAATTCATAACATCAATATCCATTCTAAAACTAGGTGGGCATGGATGGTGAGCTGATTTGGTGGTTCAATGGGACACTTGATTTGACTTGCCCCCCAGGCCTAAGGCTGCCCGCCCTCCCTTGGCAACATCCCTAGTCATGATGCTCATTATAATGTGCATTATGGTGTAAACAAGCCCTTAAAGAAATGTCTATACAGATGGGAATGGTGCAGCTTTAGTCCTCATAACAATGCTTACAAAAAACATGGTAACGCAACACAACCTAACCTGTTGCGTCAAAAATGACTTTCAAATACACTTTATGGTAATAACCAACAGTGAGTGCTCGCGGAAAATACAGCAAAGTTTCCCATTAAAGGTAAATTCCCAATAACACAACGTTGGTTTCAATCAAAACAACTTTGGCCACAATAACGCTTTGTAATAACCATGTTTTAGGTAAACGAAACCACAACAGAAAATAGGATGACTTGCATGATAGTCACCTGTCTAAAGTAATTTGTTGCCTTAGACTCGTCCTTTGTGGTCATTTTCTCCTAAGTGCTCTGTCATCTCAGCCAGCACAGTAGGGGAAAAGCACTACAACTAGTTTTCTAGCAAAAGAAATTCTGAAGGAAAACATTTCCAACATGAGACAGCCAAAGGACATATACTAAAACAACGACAAAAAAAATGGCAAAACAAGAAAAACTTTTGTGAATCAGTACTGCTTGGACCTTGAAGAAGGGGACACACCCGGAAAGCTTGTCCTGAAAAATTGTATGTTAGTGCAAATAAAAAAAGTATCACTGACAGTACTCCGTTTTCTCTGTCGAGATTGCACTAATATGGCTACAATCACCTTAAGCAAAAAAAAGGAGAAACTAGGTGAATTCTTGGCGAAGCAGTCTTGACTCGTGACATGCCCAGTCCAATATACCCACAGTACAAAGGGCTATTTATTTATTTTTATTTAATTCATGTACTTATATAGCACTGTCAAGTTAAGCAGTGCTTTAAATATATATTGTACATTCACATCAGTCCCTACCCTCAAGGAGCTTACAATCTAAGGTCCCTAACTCACATTCATACATACTAGGGCCAATTTAGACAGGATCTAATTAACCTACCAGCATGTCTTTGGCGTGTGGGGGGGAACGGGAGTACCCGGAGGAAACCCAAGCAGGCATAGGGAGAACATGCAAACCCCAGACAGGTAGTGTGGTGGTTGGAATTCGAACCAGTGAGCCTTTTGCTGCCAGACATAAGTGCTATCCACCACACCACTGTGCTGCCCATATAGAACTATATACTGTAGATCAGACCAAAATGAGGGACAAATGAGGAGGAAAGAGGGACAGAGGCCTCACCATGTGCTAGCCATGGTGAAGAGAAAAGAGTAGAGAAACTTAATGAATTTCCTTTCGAGCTGGAAACTAAGTTCAGTGCTGGAAAGAAGTGAAGGAGTGATAGTCTGCACGTTCAGTGCTGGAGAGAGAACTGTAGGAGAAACGGTCAGCAAGTGAAGTTCTGGAGAGTTGCGAGGAGTAACAGTTTGCAGAAGGATAATCTGCAGTGCCAGTGTGCATATACAGGAATGTATATGGAGTCCATGTACCATAATTCTTGGGGCATCCCACAGTCACCCCTTTTCCCCATCCAAGTTATTTCCCCTAAATAAAACAACAAAAACAAGTGCCGGCCTGGTCAGTGTCTACGGATGTGTGATATATGGTGTGAATGAGGGCATCTATCAGGTGAACCACTACTACCAGCTACTCCCAAGGGAGCACATGGCATGGCTACACAACTTTGTGGGAACAGTTTGGGGGTGGCCCCTTCCTGTTCCAACATGACTGAGTACCAGTGCTTAAAGCAAGGTCCATAAAGACACGGATGAGTTTGGGGTGGAGGAACTTGATTGGCCTGCACAGTCCTGACCTTAAACCCAATAGAACACCTTTGGGATGGATTAGAGGGGAGACTGCGAGCCAGGCCTTCTCTCCAACATCAATGCCTGACCTCACAAATACACTTCTGGAAGAATGGTCAAACATTCCCATAGACACACTCCTAAACCTTGTGGACAGCCTTCCCAGAAGAGTTGAAGCTTTTATAGCTGCAAAGGGTGGGCCAACCCAATATTGAACCCTATGGACTAAGACTGGGATGCCATTAAAGTTCATGTGCGTGTAAAGGCAGGCGTCCCAATATTTTTGACAATATAGTGTACTTTCTTATCTATTTACTAATGCTAGCAGCATAAGGACTACAAATAGTCAATGTTTACTGAGAGAGTGAAGTTTCTCTTTAAAGAGACTCCATACACACTATTAGATTTTCTGCAGATTTTTGTCTTAAGATTTACCAAAATCATATAATAAGAGGTCAAAGCTTAGGAGTTTTAATTTGTATGGAATCAGGCAGGCCCTTGCACTACATGGTCTAAAGCCTCGTACACACGGTGCGATTGTCGTACGACTGCACGTCCAGCTTGTCCGTGATTTTGTCTAGTGTACTGACAGGAGCAAAGTTATCGTTCGACAAAGGTGAACGTAGTGACGTGATACAAGCGTATAAAGAGGAAGTTCATTTTTCATGCGTCACCCTTTGGGCCCCTTCCACTAATTTCGTGTTTACACGACCGAACACTTCCGGCTCATTCCAGGGTTCCGAACATGCGTGTTTGTACTTACAACTTCTGTTTGTCCAACTTCTGCATAGACGAGCCCAAAAATCCGATGACGCCTTGTCGGCAGACAAAAGTTTTCTAGTTCGCTCATACAACTTCTTTTGGACGATAATTCAAAATTGGATGTCGAAATGGAACGTACTAATGGTCGGATTATCGAACGACAGGTTGTCGTACGACAATTTTAGGCCGATAATTGTGTACAGGCCTTAAAGCTGAGTTCCACCCGGTTAAAAGTCAGCAGCCACCAAAAGGGTAGCTGCTGACTTTTAACAATTGGACACTCACCTGTCCCACACTCTAGCAATGCGGCCGCCCGAGAGCTCGCTCTTCTCCCCCTCCCCTCGGTGGCGCCGGCATCGCAAGTGTGATCACCCAGCTTTGGCTTCAAAGCCGGGCGCGCACTGCGCATGCACAAGTCGCGCTGTGCCTTGTCAATGGCCGGCGTATCTTCTGGGACCTCTAACGTGTCCCAGAAGATCATCGAGAGGGAGGAGGAAGGCAAATTTCCTTTCGGAGCCACAGCTCCAGGGGAGGAAGTGGACCTGGGACCCTGTCAAATGACATGCCAATTGTGGCATGTCAGGGAGTCACCTCCTCTTAAAGCAGAAGTTCCACTTTTGGGTGGAACTCCGCTTTAAGTCCAGCCAGCTACCCTCCTCCAGTAAGGAAAATGGTTCTCTTGTAAATGAAACGAGTTGCAGAGAAATGCACAGAAGAGGATTTTCTGTCTAATAAAAATAAGTTCCACCCAGAATTTTTTTTTTTTTGTTGGCATCCACTCTTTTAATACTAAATAGATGTAACCTTTTGTTTCCTTGCTTTCAAACCGCCTAGTAATTACATGTATTTTTTACTCACAATTTCGTTTCTCTCACTGATGGACTTTTCCATTCTAGGTGAGGGCACCTGAAGCCCATCCTTAGTCTCCTGGCATCTCTTCCTGAAAGAAGTGCATGGTGGATAACTAGGGTTGCCACCTCATCCCTTTAAACCCGAACACATATTGATTACACAGGTTCTGAGGCTAATTTAATACAGATAAGGCACTTAGGGCCGGTTCACACTGAGGCGATCCTAGGCGATTTGCGATCCGACTTGTGTCGCCCCAATTCTCCTCAAATCGCCTGACATCAGAAATCCCATTGGAATGAATGGAGCCGTCTTAATATGCGCTACTCGAGTCCAAAGCGATTCCAAAAAAGGTTCCTCTACTATTTTCAAGCGGCTTCTAGGCGAATTGAGCCCATAGAAGTCAATGGAAGTTCGCTTCCAAGTCGGTTCCCCGTCTATGAAGAAGTGACTTTCCAGGAAGAAAAACATAATTTTGCCAGAAGACACACCTCTCATGTCCCAGGTACTCGTGTTGAAATCGCTTGAAATCGCCTAAAATCGCCTGATATCGTGCAGGAGTCGCGCCGCAATCACGCCACTTCGCTTTTTCAAATCCCCTAGCAAAGTCGCCCCAAAGTCGGATCGCCTCAGTGTGAACTGGCCCTAAGTGAGTTTAATTACCACCTTAATCAGCCACAGAACCTGTGTAATTAACATGTGTTCAGGTTTAAAGGGATGAGGTGGCAACCCTAAGGGTAACAAGCACTCCTCGATCTCGGTCTGCCTTAAATCGCTTCATTTCCTATCTGGAAATAACACGATTTTACATTACAGGAAAGCCCAATGACTCCTGGGAAATGATGAGTCACATCTCCCAGGAGGCCAGGCGAAGCAGGAAGTGAGGAGAAGAGCCTTTGACCTAATAGGGTCAGATTTACAGAGACCACCTAGCAACAAGCGACTTAGGGTGAGTATAAAAAAAGTTTTTTCCTTCAAAGGTAAGTCTATATAGGCAAAGGACTTGAATGATGTAAAAAAAAAACTCTGCATTAATTACTTTTTTTTTTTAACCAGTTTATCAGTTTTTACATTGCATTAGTACATGCCAGCTGAAAGCTTTCATCGGGCTTGCAGTGGGAGTGTCTGTTCTGGAAAGGGGAGGGACTAAGATAAGTGTAGTGATGTTTAGATCAGCGGTATTCAGACAGAAATGTAGGCTCTGCAATACGCATTACTTGACAAATATTTTTACAGCTAAAACGGTTTCGGTGTCTGTATATTAACGTTATATTTAGCCATCTGGCTGCAGCCGCCCTTTAATAAGGATGCTATCAGTAAATCTGCAGCTTGTTTTTCTATGAGATATTTATATGGGTAACACAATATTGCTGAGACAGACATCCCCTGCTGGATATGAAGGGCCGTTTAGTGTTTTTCATACATTTAGGGAAGTTTTCTGAAAAGCAAAAATGACTTGGGAATAATTCAAACAACTTGGGGAAGTTCTAAATAGCTCTGCGCTTCTACATATACATAGCCTGCCACAGAGGGCTGCCAGCTGTGAATAAACAGCATTTATTACATTGCCAAAAGCTTCAGGATCTGCATGGGTACGTTGGGCTGTTTTCACGCTAAGAAAGACCCCCTTTCATCAGCCCGAAAAAAGTGGGCTTCCAATAGCTTCACATCCTAGCTGCTCAGAAGGCCAAGCAGCAATTCGCAAAGGGTGCAAAAAGAAAAAGGGGGGTCCTGAATATCAGAGGACGACCTGTGACATCATTCCAGCATTTTGAGAAGGTCCCTTATAAAAGAGTGATCTGTGCTGCGATGGAGGTGTGAAATCTGCAGAGGCATTATGGGTAGGCATTAAAAATAATGCATTCTATATTGATAGGAAGGACGTGTTCTCCATTGGAGGTGTTAATGAGCTAACCTTTTCCCCTGCAAGAAACCTTTTATCTGCAATGTGACGAAACTACGAAAAAAAAAAAAATCATGAACTTGCACTCCAAATGCAGACAATTTTAAAAAGAGAATAAAGTACAGTGGAACCTTGGTTCACGAGTAACGCGGTTAACGAGCATTTTGAAAGACGAGCATTTTTTAAAAAAAATTCTGGCTCGGTTTGCGAATGCAGTCTTGCGAAACGAGCAGGGTTAAGCCTCTGTGCATGCAATACCGCATGTGGCCAGAGGTGCGGGGAAGCTGGTGAGCCTTGGAGACACACGGAAGCTGCTGGAAATACTCAGAAATACCGAAAGTGTAAACAGTTCGTGAGCGTTTCCGACCATTCTGAGCACACCTCTGGCCACATACAGTATTGCACACACCAGCGCCCCCTGACCTCTGGTCACATACAGTACTGCAGTGACTGTGGAATGAATTAACTGAGTTTCCATTGTTTCCTATGCTTTGATATACGAGTGATTTGGATTACAAGCATTCTCCTGGAACGGATTTTGCTCGTAATTCAAGGTTTCATTGTATACCATATATTCAATGATAGCTTATTTTAAAGCTAAACTCCATGAAGTTATAAAAGATACAGATTAATGCAGTGTGATACAACCAGGGATATGGCAAGAAAGGGCTTCAGATTAGAGCAGCCTTTCTCAATCTTTTTACCCTATAGTTTTCAGGTCTTGGGGAACTCCTGCTAAAACCAATTCATCTGAGATCCAGTGGAAGCCGCTCCATTAGGGGTGCATGGGCCCCTAAGTATAAACCTGTTTTTTATTTTAATAAAAAAAAAGTTTTTTCACTTTACATCCACTTTAATGTCTCCTCTGCAGTGAACAGCCCCCGTCTGCTTTAGTCCTGCTTAAAAGGGGATATTGCTTCAATCAATGACATGTATCCCTTGTGCTGGTGGCTGTTATTATTTTTCTTGAATAAACATAGGCTTTAAAAATCAGATAAAATGTGTTGGCGTGCCAGAGTTTTTTAAATATCCCCCTTTTTAAAAATGTGTTTTTTTTAATGTGTAACACTACAATTTTTAGTGCAATTATGGGTAATTTATGCTGATTCTTATTAAAAACAAAAAGTCACAACTAAGTTTCAAGCCGACATATTTAAGCTCCATAAATGGTTTAGTCTACGAGTGACAGGTTGACAATTTCAGTTTTCTGTTTCTGTTTTTCTATAGCCAGAGAATAGAGAAGATACTGACTGTAGGGCATCCTAGTTTCAACACGTCTGGATCATCGTTATGTGTAAGCGGGTTCAAACTAATAATTGTATATATGATGACGTCTGATTTTTAAGATGTATGTAAATTGAATGCCCCAAGGGTTGCCGTTTACACTTTGCAGTACACTGTGTTCTGTTTTCATAGCATGTATATCATTTATATCCTATTTTTTTATTTTTTCTAAATGTAGTTACATTTATTAAAATGTTTTGGCCATGACACCATACTGCCCATTTTTGATGTCCAATTGTCCACAGAACTAACCACAAGAATCAAAATGATGCTTTATCATTGTTAGCATGCCTTAAAGAAATCTTATGATCAGACAGTTCATTTTAACAACAATTTTACCAGAAGATTGCATGCATATTTAACATATTTTGGGCAATTTACCTGTAAAGGCTTCCCTTGTGTAGACATTTAAAAGCCTGAGATTGCTACTGGGTACCGCCATCTTGGTTGTGATGTCAGCACCCCCAAAAGACTAATAGCAGTCACTCAAGTGACTCTCTATAGCAGTCTTTCCCATCCTTTTTAACACAGCGAAACCCTTGAAATAACTTTCTGGTCTGCTAAAAAATACTATATCTACAACTCATGATACATTAGTGTGATGGTCAGTGGAAAGAATATGCCACTTGTGGTCATTGGGAAGAATTACCACCTTACAGATAGCTAAGAAGATCAATGGTGTCAGCGGGAACTTATCTGAGGGGCAGAAATTGCTCACTGCTCACGGAACCCCTAGCAACCTCTGGAGGAACCCTAGGGTTCCATGGAGCCCTGGTTGAGATACCTTGCTCCCCTTTACTTCTTCTCCTTTACTGCCGCTACATAAAATGTTATTAGAGGAGGTGAGGATGGGGGTCGGAAGTGCTGGGCCAGCACAGAGAGTAAATAGACGCTCCCAAAAGAGGAGAAGGCTATGACGTGCAAAGAGGGAGAGGGCTGTGCTAGAGAGTTAAACAAGTTAAAAGGCACTTTGAAAGTGAAGAAAAATTGTTAACTAAAAGGATAAATGCCACAAGTAAACCTTTAAACTACTTGATATGTATGTGTTTTACCCTATAATTTTTTTAAGTCGGTGGAGGGCTGACTGTACTGCCTTATCAGCGGCCCCCCAAAGACATGCAGCTAGGTTAATTGACTTCTGTCTAAATTGACCCTGGTATATGTGTATATAATTGTAAGATAGGGACCCTAGATTGTATGTTCCTTGAATGCAGGGCTGACTTCTGAGGAAGCGTGTAAGGTGGAGCATAGTGCATGATGTCATCACGCTACTTGGAACTGACTGGCAATCGCCGCTATTGAGGTGCCAATCCAGTGTGTGAGGACTGGAAGTTTGCTGACTGTTTAGGGAAACATGTCTTAAAGCTATAACATAGCTATATTTGTGAGTAGTGTGTATACTTACAGTATATTTTAATACATCTATTTAAACTGAAAGTACTAGAAGTGTCCTTTCGTGTCTTTGCTGGAGGAGGAGAGGAGGAAATGAGACCCACGGAGAGCATTGTTACATTGGCCTGAGATGGGTAGTCCTTGGAGGGGAAGTGGTGATACATCTGGTGCTATATAGACCTCTTATGATGTGGAGGTATATTGAGGCCTAGCGTATAAGTGTCTTTGTTTCAAGCACATGGTCAAAAGATGTTTAGGCTCAGAAGTATCACTGTGTTGGTTTTGCATGCTGCACAAGCACTTGGAATATGTGGACTTTTTGAAGCGGGACACACATATATACAGTACATTGAAAAAGTATTCATACCCCATGACATTTTCCACATTTTGTCATGTTACACCCAAAAATGTAAATGTATTTTATTGGGATTTTATGTGATAGACCAACACAAAGTGGCACATAATTGTGAAGTGGAAGGAAAATGACATATGTTTTTCAAACTTTTTACAAATAAATATGTGAAAAGTGTGGGGTGCATTTGTATTCAGCCCCCCTGAGTCAATACTTTGTAGAACCGCCTTTCTCTGCAATTACAGCTGCAAGTCTTTTTGGGGAAGTCTCTACCAGCTTTGCACATCTAGAGAGGACATTTTTGCCCATTCTTCTTTGCAAAATAGCTCAAGCTCTGTCAGATTGGATGGAGAGTGTCTATGAACAGAAAAGTCTTGCCACTCAATTGGATTTAGGTCTGGACTTTGACTGGGCCATTCTAACACATAAATATGCTTTGATCTAAACCTTTCCATTGTAGCTCTGTATGTTTAGTGTCTTTGTCCTGCTGGAAGGTGAACCTCCGCCCCAGTCTCAAGTATTTTGCAGACTTAACAGGTTTTCATCTAACATTGCCTTGTATTTGGCTCCAACCATCTTCCCATCAACTCTGACTGGCTTCCCTGTCCCTGCTGAAGAAAAGCATCCCCACAACATGATTCTGCCACCACCAAGTTTCACAGTGAAGATGGTGTGTTCGGGGTGATCTGCAGTGTTAGCTTTCCACCACACATAGCGTTTTGCTTTTAGGCCAAAAAGTTACATTTTGGTCTCATCTGACCACAGCACCTTCTTCCACATGTTTGCTGTGTCCCCCACATGGCTTCTTGCAAACTGCAAACAGAACTTTTTATTTCTTTCTTTCAACAATGGCTTTCTTCTTGCCACTCTTCAATAAAGGCCAGATTTGTCTGGTGCATGACTAATAGTTGTCCTGTGGACAGATTCTCCCACCTGAGCTGTGGATCTCTGCAGCTCCTCCAGAGTTACCATGGGCCTCTTGGCTGCTTCTCTGATTCATGTTCTCCTTGCCCGGCCTGTCAGTTTAGGTGGACGGCCATGTCTTGGTAGGTTTGCAGTTGTGCCGTACACTTTCCATTTTCGGGTGATGGATTGAACAGTGCTCCATGAGATGTTCAACGCATGGGATATTTTTGTAAAACCTAACTCTTTAAAACATCTCCACAACGTTATTCCTGATGTCTGGTGTGCCCCTTGGCCTTCATGCTCCTGTTTGTTCACTAAGGTTCTCTAACAAACCTCGGAGGGCTTCACAGAACAGCTGAGATTAAATTACACACAGGTGGACTCTATTTTCTAATTAGGTGACTTCTGAGGGAAATTGGTTCCACTAGATTTTAGTTAGGGGTAACAGTGTGAAGGGGGCTGAATACAAATGCACGCCACACATTTCACATATTTTTTTGTAAAATATTTTGAAAACCATTTATCATTTTCCTTCCACTTCACAATTATGTGTCACTTTGTGTTGGTCTATCACATAAAATCCCAATAAAATACATTTATGTTTTTGGTTGTAAAATGACAAGATGTGGAAAATTTCAAGGGGTATGAATACTTTTTCAAGGCACTGTATATGTATATATATATATTTACACACCAATACTTTGGTTTCTGAAACTTTTTCATTCATGTTTTAGGATCTATTTGTTTTTCGGTTGATAATTGTATGTGATATTTATCAGGTTACATATCAGAATATGGTAAGAGGTAGTCTCACTCCTAGCACTGCACATTTTTAGTTTAATAATATTTTCTGAGTAGTTTGTGGTGAATAAATCTGCTTAGATTGGGAAATTTGAGGGGTTTTAACTTCACTGCAAAGACCTTTGTTTTTTTTCTGTTTTCCCTTACGAATTAACAGGAAGATATTTTAGCCAGTTGCATTATCCCCCTGGTTTAGTACAGGAGCAGGAGTGTTGTAGTTGGCTGCTCTGCACGTCCAACAGGCCCTGTCTAGGTTTCCTAGTGGATGAACCACCTCTGGATACGGAAAGATGGGTGGTTTACAATTTGCATATATGTAACTACATCACTTTATTATATTCAGTGCAATCATTTCTCTTCATAAATACCCTGAATTGTGCAGTCCTGCAATCATTTATCTGTTTCAGTGTTTGTCTTCACATGACTATAAGATTCGTCAACCAAGGTCCTTCTAAACATATTTAATAAAGACACCACACTGCGTGACATGGGTTTGAATGGCCACAGCAGACATTTTATTAACAAAAGAATAAATAACATCACTTAAACAAGTCAACAATCAACAATGTACCCGAGAAGGGGTCTTTGGTTGTCCTTAACCGCTTGCCGACCGCTGGTCGGCAATTGACGGCGACAGTATGGCGCTCCTGCGCAAATTGCCGTCATATGACAGCGGCTGCGAGATCGCGCTCACTGTGTCCAGGGAGGGCCAGGGAGCGGGTTCGGCGGATTCGATCTCCGCCGGCCACCCGCGATGCACCCCCCCCCCCCCGGAGTGAAGGAACGGAGGTCCGTGTATGTAAACTCGGACCTCCGTTCTGTGAGGGGGGAAGGGCTGTGATCACAGCCTTCCTCTACACGGAAGCTGTGATCACTTCCCTTCCCCAGCTAGGGCAGTCCCCCCACAGTTAGAACACGCCCAGGGAACACAGTTAACCCTTAGAGCGCCCCCTGCAGTTTAACCCCTTCACTGCCAATGGCATTTACACAGTAATCAGTGCATTTTTATAGCACTGATCGCTGTATAAATGCCAATGGTCCCAAAAAAGTGTCAAAATGGTCCGACATGTCCGCTGAAATATTGCAGTACCGCTATATTCTCCTCATCCGTAAACGCGACCACTTTTGCGCAAACCAATCAATAAACGCCGATTGCGATTTTTTTTATCACAAATATGAGGAAGAATATAAATCGGCCAAAACAATGAAAAAAAATGTTTTTTTTATATTTTTTTTTTTTTGGATTTGTATTTTAGCAAAAAGTAAGAAATGTGTTTTTTTTTGCAAAATTGTCGCTCTTCTTTTGTTTATAGCGGCGATCAGAAATGACGCAGAGGTGATCAAATACCACCAAAAGAAAGCTCTATTTGTGGGGAAAAAAAAGGACGCAAATTTCGTTTGGGTACAACACCGCACGACCGCGCAATTGTCAGTTAAAGCGATGCAGCGCCGAATCGCAAAAAGGGCTCTGGTCCTAAAGGGGGAAATCCTTCTGGGGCTGAAGTGGTTAAGGGACACTTTATAACTGTAAATGCCCATGTCCTCAGCTGCACCCCAACCGGCTCGAAGACATTACGATCTCACACCTTCATACATTTTTCCTAGGGGACCTAGCTCCTGGGATAACCACCAATAACCAATCAGGTGGGAGCACCATACCTTAGATGGGCCCCCAATTTTTGTAACAATATAGGTACATACTGACCCCCCCAAAGACCCCCCAAACCCACTAAGCTGCTGTGACAATGGTACCCCCCCCTTTTTTTTTTCATTTAACCACTTCAATACTATGCACTTAGAACACTTTACTACCAGACCAATTTTCAGTTTTCAGTGCTGTTGCGCTTTGAATGAGAATTGCGCGGTCGTGCGACGCTGCACCCAGACCATCATTTCACAAGATTCACGTATCATAACTTCACCAATTTACTTTTTTTTTTCCCCCCCCATGGTAACAGTGTCGTCGAATCACCCAAACCCCCCAGAAACCCCCCCAGTCATACATGGATATAACAATGTTTTTAACCCCCGGGTAGATTCCATACCACGAGGGTGGACTAACCAATAACCACCAATAGGGTCCTCGATCCAGGGGATCCTTTTTACATACTTCCACACTCTAGCATTACAGAAGCTCGGCCAACCCCACGTCGACTCCTGTACCCGTAAATGTCAATATTTCACAGGGAATTGGTGAAGTCGGGGTCTTCCTAAAG
>BLSH010218413.1:812058-823611 GCA_018402905.1 Glandirana rugosa
GTCACGGGTGGTCACGGGGATAGTTACGTTTGGTGGGATCTGGGCTCATTCCCTGGTGGTCTAGGGTGGTTTGCATTGATAGGGGCACTGGTGGGCACTGATAGGGGCACTGGTGGGCATATACATTAATAGGGGCTCATTCCCTGGTGGTCTAGGGTGGCATCTGAAGGTGGCACTGAGTGAAGGTGGACCTGAGCACTTAGTCACTTACCTGGTGGTCTAGGGGGGTCTCCCTGGTGGTCCAGATCGGCTCCCTGGTGGTCCCTGGTCGGCTCCCTGGTGGTCCTTGGTGGGCACATCAATGGTGGTCCCTGGGCAGGCTCCCTGGTGGTCTAGGGTGGCGATCCGAGGGAGGGCTGTGCTGATAAATCATCAGCACAAACCCTCCCTGTCAGGGATGCAGCCGATCGGCTCTCCCCTCATCAGGTCTGCAGACCTGAGTACAGGAAAGCCGATAAACGGCTTTCCTGTATTACACTGTGACCAGCCATGATTGGTCACGGCTGGTCACATGGTAAAGTGCTTCGGATCGAAGCACTTTACCGAGATCGGCATTGCGGGGGCATTGCGGGCGCGCAGCGGCTTGTTATCCTGAGGACGTC
Source organism: Glandirana rugosa (assembly GCA_018402905.1). Lineage (NCBI taxonomy): Eukaryota > Metazoa > Chordata > Amphibia > Anura > Ranidae > Glandirana > Glandirana rugosa. Next base: position 812,661 of record BLSH010218413.1, read on the forward strand.
ATATGACGTCCAGTCAGGATAACTCAGCCACTTCCCTGCCGTCATTCTGCATACGGCGGTCGGGAAGTGGTTAATGCTAGCCCATAAATCAGAACCCAAATTAAAAGAAAAACCCATAACCTTTAATACCCCAGAAACCCAATGTACAAGGGAGGGAAATTTCCTCTTCGCCTGAACTTTCCGCAATGACCCACCCAGCGTCCCGTGCACGTACCACCCTTGCAGCTCCTCCCTGTCCAATTAACATCAGTAACCAATAAGGTAGGAACTGCACCCTTTCCTAGGGTTGCCACCTCATCCCTTTATACCCAAACACATATGAATTACACAGGTTCTGAGGCTAATTGAATGCAGGTAAGGCAACCAAGTGAGTATAATTACCGCCTTAATCAGCCACAGAACCTGTGTAATTAATATGTGTTTGGTTTTAAAGGGATGAGGTGGCAACCCTACCCTTTCCCCCCCTAGCTGACCCGGGTTTAACCCTTTCCGGACCTGCTCCTCACTTTAGTCATGTCGCCCCTCCGTCCATTCCCTCCTCTGGGTCGCACTTTATTGTATTTTTCGCCAAGATTCAGCTACATTGCATCACAGATGGCACAAACTCCCAACCTCTCTCTTGATCCACATAAACATTTATGTGATCCTCACAAGTCTTTCCAAGTCTGTAAATAATAGATATCATGATTTAGTAGCTTTCTGTTTCTCTGTCATCAGAGCCAAAGATGTTGGACAAGCCTAAACCAGTAAAGTAGGTTATGGTGCAGAAGCACATTTGCTCTCCAGGCATTTTTTTCTCTTCTGTTTCCTAGAATCAACCCTCTTCTGGCTCAGTTTAGTCGCAGAGGGACATCATGGAATGTATTCTTGTGGCAACCTTCTGAAACTCAGCCCGGCAAATTGTTCCAAATTATAGCATACGTAGCCAAAATTCTACTGTGATATCTTATGCTGTATATCTGGGAGCAGAAGGGTGTGTTCTGTGGATCATTCATCCTGCAGGAACACCACAATCCCCAGGTAACAAAGGAATTGGTGATTGAACCTCTTTCCCTGATCTCTTATTTGTAAGCCGTTTCTCTTTTGGGTTTGGCAGTCTTTACTTGTCTTCCTTAGATATTCAGTGAGTCATTCCGCAGAAGTGCTGAGGCTTTACTATTTGGAAGAACTGAATGCTCATTGTTTTTAATGTATCTTCTAAATCAGTGGTTCTCAACTCCTGTCCTCGGGACCCACTAACAGGCCAGGTTTGCAGGATAACTGAAATACATCACAGGTGATATAATTTGCTGCTCAGTGATTGCAGTATTCTAGTCTGCCTCTCCCCAAGGTAATACTTAAAATCTGGCCTGTTGGTGGGTGCTGAGGACAGGAGTTGAGAACCACTGTTTTAAATGCTCTATTGGTTTATGCTGTTCTCCGTCTGGGCATTGCAAATGGAGCACATGAAAAAAAGCAAACAGCTTAGGTTATGTGCACTGAAAATGATCAAGGAATATATTTTGATCTTGACTTTTTGCACAAACATTTAGCTTCTTTAATTACTTCCACACTGCCTACCGTATATTCACAGCAGCAGTGTGGACGTGCCCGGCGACCTGCGGGTGGCCGCTAGGCGGCGCGCGCCTGCCGTACTCCTGAGGAGTGTGCCCGCGGCTCGGGCGGACCCCATGTCCGCTGCTGAGCCGCGAGGAGCGGCCACAGCAAAAGAACAAGGAACCGCTGATGTAAACATGGCGGTTCCCCACTCTGTTAGTGGGGGCATAGGAGATCTACTGATCCCTGTCACTGGGATCAGTTAGATCTCTTATGCCCATAGTAGCCCAGCCCCCCCCCCCCACAGTTAGAACACGCCTAGGGAACATAGTTAACCCATTCACTACACCCTTCAGGTTAACCCCTTCAATGCCAGTGACATTTATACAGTAATCAGTGGACATTTAAATTTCTGATCGCTGTATAAATTTCATTGGTCCCAAAAAAGTGTCAAAATGGTCCAACATGTCCGCTGCAATATCGCAGTACCGTTAAAAATCGCAGACCGCCGCCATTACTAGTAAAAAATAAAAAATAAATAAGAACCCCAGAAATGAATTCTCATCATCTGTAAACGCAGCCACTTTTGCACAAACCAATCAATAAACGCTGATTGCCATTTTTTTTACCAAAAATATGAGGAAGAATTTCCTGACTGGAAATAACACGATTTTACAGTACAGGGAAGCCCACTGACTCCTGGGAAATGATGAGTCACATGTCCCAGGGGCCAGACGAAGCAGGAAGTGAAGAGAAGAGCCTCGGACCTAAAAGGGGCAGATTACAGAGACCACCTAGCAACAAGCGACTTAGGGTGAGTATACATTTTTTTTTCCTTCAAAGGTAAGTCTATATATAGGCAAAGGACTTGAATGATGTAAAAAATAAAATTTCTGGGTGGAACTCCGCTTTAAAGGCTATGTTCACTGTTTACATAAACTAGCCCCCCCCCCCCCAGTACTTGAAAATGCACTGCACTGTAAAAATATTGGTTATTGCAAAGGCACTACCTAAAGGCCCTTTCTGTCACTTTTAAAGCCTGGCCAAATACTCCCAATGTTTACATTCCCAGGTCCTGGCATATTTCAGTAACACGAGCTACAACAGAATGGACTCTTAGCTTCCTTCTTTGAGGCCAATAAAGTTATAATCTCTTTAGTTGTCCTTAAAGAAGAAGGCTTGGTAGCCATTTTGTTGTAGCCCAGATCATGAGCTTGAAAGGGGCTACAGCAGTGTGAGAATCCTGGGGGGGGATGTGCAACTGAAGCGCCTTTACTGACTTGGGAGTGAGCGTGTGTCAGGTGTGTGGTACCCAGAGAGGAGAGAATGCACACGGAGACCAAAGATTGCAGTAATGTGTATTAACATAAAGGTTCCAACAAGGAGGTAACAGCCTCTGTGTAACACGGCTGAACTGGCACGGCAGCACTTGCAGAGAGTTATGCAAGTGATTCCCAAAAACAACTTATGATGCCAGTCAGCATCTGACAGAGGATGTGGCTGGAAGGCAATCTGGCAACAAGGCACCTAGATGCGGAAGTACTCCTAGCTGGCAGCACAGGTGAGCAGCCCCTACTCTGTGCCTCCTTCACTGGAACCTTTCCCTATGCTAGATACACTCTTCCTGACCAGCAGGTTCTTGTCCCTGACCTAGCCGCTTTGCAAAATGCATATCAGCTGAAGGGGATAGTGCTCTTTATTAGCACGGCCCACACTAAAAATGGCCATTGAGGTCATCCTGGGCAGCAGCATCCCATTGGACATCTGCTCTCTTGATGACACCTACAGAGTCCTCAGAGGAACATGATTTCCCCTTTTCCTCCACCCTCTCTGCATGGCAGCTCCCAAACAGTGCCACCTGTGCAAGGAGGTTGAACTGCACCGAGGGGCACTGCGCAGCTTTTGATTCTGGAAGTGTACTCACTCCTGCAATGTTGGGAGTAAGCGCCTAACCACTGCCATGTCTTGGAAACAAGCCAGGATATAGGAATGTAAACACTGGGAGTATTTAGGCCAGGCTTCAGAGGTGACAGAAAAAGCTTACAGTTATGGAATTTGCATTGGCCAGTTTATTTAAAAAGTGACCTTAGCCTTTAAATAATAAAGCAGCTTTTGCTCTAATACTCACATTCTCTTAGGAGCTGTCCCTGCAGTACGGTAATTCTTTTCCACTGGATTTCCTATGTCTTCTTAAAGTTCTCATTTATTGGGGCTTATGGTTGTAATTTATATATAACTCTGTGAATGCCGGGTGCCATGGATTTGCCACCATGGCATCTTGCATTTGGTCTAATCCAGGGGTCTCTAAACTGCAGCCCAGAGGCCATATGCAGCCCTTTGCTTTCCTTTATCTGTCCCTTGGGGCACTATTCCTCCCACTGACCTTAACAATGGGTACATAATGCCCACCACTGACACCAACATTGGGACACTATCCCTCTCATTGACACCAATGATGGAACACTATTCCTCCCAATTACGCCCATGATGGGGCACTATTCCTCCCACTGACACCAATAATGGGGTACTATTCCTCTTACTGATGCCAAAGATGGGACACTATTCCTCCCACTGACACCAATGATGAGGCACTATTCCTCTCACTGACACAAATGATGGGACACTATTCCTCTCATAAACATCAATGTTGAGGCGCTATTCCTCTCACTGACACCAATGATGGGACACTATTCCTCTCATAAGCACCAATGTTGAGGCACTATTCCTCTCACGGAAACCAAAGATAATCACTATTCCTCTCATGGACACCAATGACGGGGCACTATTCCTCCCACGGACACCAATGATGGGGCACTACTATTCCTCCCATGCACACCAATGATGAGGCACTTGTGATCCTGTATCCTGCATCTGTTCCTGGACCCCTGTCTTGCAGCCTGATCCCTTCCCACCTGCTCTCTCCATCTCCTGATCCTTTTTCCTGCCCTGTCTTGCTCCCAGCTCCCTCTGATTGATCACCTGTGTATGAACCTGGCTCGGCTTTGATTATGGTTTGGCCTTCCCTATCTGCTGTATATACTTTCTTTAGGCAGTTGTTTATTGTGTGCCACTATTTGGTTATTTGGTTTGTTTTACACAGTTTGGTATGTTGGAGGTGCGTTTACATCTTTGTTCACTTATCTTTTAAATAAATTATATTATTTTACACTACTTGTGCCTGGCATTCTCTGTTGCAGTTCAAGCATTTATGGTCACACCAGTTACTGACAATTCCTCTCATGGACACTAATAATGGAACACTATTCCTCTCACGAACACCAATGATGGGGCACTATTCCTCTCACGGACACCGATGATGGGACACTATTCCTCTCGTAAACACCAATGTTAAGGCACTATTCCTCTCATGAACACCAATGATGGGACACTATTCCTCTCACGAACACCAATGATGGGGCACTATTCCTCTCGTAAACACCAATGTTAAGGCACTATTCCTCTCATGGACACCAATAATGGGACACTATTCCTCTCACTGACACCAATGGGAGGGCACTATTCCTCTCACTGACACCAATGATGGGGCACTATTCATCTCACGGACACCAATGACAGGGCACTATTCCTCTCATGGACACCAATAATGGGACACTATTTCTCTCATAAACACCAATGTGGAGGCACTATTCCTCTCATGGACATCAATAATGGGATACTATTCCTCTCAATGACACCAAATACGGGGCACTATTCCTCTCATGGACACCAATGAGAGGGCACTATTCCTCTCACTGACACCAATGATGGGGCACTATTCCTCTCATGGACACCAATGACAGGGCACTATTTCTCTCATGGACACCAATGACAGGGCACTATTCCTCTCATGGACACCAATGACAGGGCACTATTCCTCTCATGGACACCAATGATGGAGCACTATTCCTCCCACTGACACCAATGATGGGGCATTGTTCACTCCCACCAATTCCAGGACATTTTCTATTCCCACTGGCCACAGTCTGACCCCACAGTCTGAAGGACAGTAAACTGGCCCTTTGTTTAGAAAGTTTGTTTGCATCAGCGAGAACTGCCCAGCGCTGGAGAAAAGGTGTCATGGACCTCCCTAAATGCATCTGTAAAAGATACAGCTTGGGAAGGAGAGTTAGTCCTTCAGATGGGGTGATGTGGTGGCAAGGGGGAGCCCAGAGTTGGGCTTTGACAACAGTAACTCAAAGCATGTGTGCTATTGGTTGTTGTAAAACTGAATAGCATCTGAGCAAGGTTTTGATGAATTTCCACATGTCATAGAAACTTTCTTTAGCTATAATACAGGTTTCCTGTATAGACCTGATATGTCTAGGCAGCAAGACACTGAAATGATAATTATTTGCTTGAGCGTGATGATGATGTCCTGAGATACCATCAACCCTTGAGCTATGAAGTGCTGTTATTTGTGTTTCCTGTGGAACATATGTACCGGCCCTCCGTTTTATTCTCAATGCCCCATTGTAGCTCCTATTCCTCTGTGCCAACGCTGAGAGCCCCATGGTAGTATCAGATTCACCCATCTATTTGTGGCTTGTTTTGACATGTCACACAGCTGACAATGATGCAAGGTTGTTTTTCACAAATCCTGGCACATCTGGGGGCCACAAATATGTGTGAGATGGAATTAAGAAATGTCAAATACAGCTAAATCCAGCAGGACAGAATTTCATTCAATGGGCTCTGACATTAAGCCGATTGTGAGTGACTTCAGCAGGATCTGTCGCTTTTTTGAATAACGTATTCATCAGTCATACAAGTTGTTACATTTTCGAGTTTTTATTATTTGTCAAATATGGCCGCACTTTGCCATCCGATTGTACAATCTCCTTTTGATCTATCACCAACTATATAGTGCAGGAGCCTTGAATGGATGATTTAAGTAGGTAATCATATTACATAGTTTTGGTAAATTAAATTGGTTCTAAAGCCTCAAGGTCTTTCACTTTAATGTGTTCTTTCCTGCAGCTCCCCCACAGACCCCCCCCCCCCCCTTTTTCTTACCTGAGCCCAATCCAGCGATGTGCATGAGCGCAGCAGCTCCAGCCGCTGTCTCTCTCCTCATTGGACAGATTGATAGCAGCAGGAGCCATTGTCAATGGACACATCTGTGGGACTCGGGGGCAAGCCCGCGCAGGTGCCCCCCAGGGAAAGCGGCTTTCCGTGGGGGCAACCAATGAAGAAGAGGGACCTGGAGCACAGGAGAGAAGAGAGTCACTACAGACAGACACATGATCGAGTGAGGAAGTATTTAGGGAGGTGATACAAATACTGGGATCATTTTTACCAACCCCTTCACGCCGATCATACGCAAATATGCGGCCTCGGCTTGAAGGGGTTGCACCTCGGTGATGCATGCAGCTGCACGCATCACCCGGTATCATTTTTTAAAGCTGGAAGTTGGCTTTCTTGAGATAAAGCAAATGCAGCTAAAAGCCACTCGGCTTTTACCTCAAGGAGTGGGAGGGGATGTCTCCCTCCTCCCGTGGCTCTCCTGGTCTCTCCCGTCCTACCGGGAAGCCCGAGCGACCAGCTGACAAGTTCGCTTCCTGGCCGAACACCCGAATGAAGCCGGAATCGGAATCAGAATTAGTCTCGGCTCTAGTAACTTTCAATTTACTGGAGCCTTGAAGGCGCCACATTTAAAAAAAATGACATATTCAAAACAGCCAAACATGGCTATTTGAATGCTTTTAAGTGCAAAGGAGGGATTTGGGGTCTTTCAGACCCCAGATCCCTCCATAAAGAGTACCTGTCACTGTCTATTACTGTCACAATTATGATTATTATTATACAGGATTTATATAGCATCAACAGTTTATGCAGCGCTTTACAAGATAAAAGGGGTACAAAACAATACAAAAGGATTAAGAGGGCCCTGCTCAGAAGAGCTTACAATCTAATAGGGGGGGGCAGGTGGTGCAAAAGATTGTAACTATGGGGAGTGAGTTGATGGAACTGATAAAAGATTAGTTGGATGTGTGATAGGCTTCCCTGAAGAGATGTGTTTTCAGGGATCGTCTGAAGGCAGAGTAGGAGATAGCCGGACAGGTTGAGGAAGAGAGTTCCAAAGGATGGGAGAGGCTCTGGAGAAGTCCTGGAGATGAGCATGGGAGGAGGTAACAATGGAACTTGAGAGTAGGAGATCTTGAGAAGAGCGGAGAGGGCGGTTTGGGTGATATTTGGAGACAAGATTGGTGATGTAGCTCGGGGCAGAGTTGTGGATGGCTTTGTATGTTGTGGTTAGTATTTTTAATTTTATGTAGGAATGTAGGAATTGGTGGAGAGGGGTGGCAAACACTGAGCGGTCGGTAAGGTGGATAAGTCTGGCAGCAGCATTCACGATAGACTGAAGAGGGGATATCCTATGGAGAGGGAGGCCAATGAGAAGGGAGTTACAATAATCAAGGCGAGAGATAACAAGGGAGTGAATGAGGAGCTTGGTGGTTTCATTTGTTAGAAAGGGGCCAATTTTAGAGACGTTACGGAGGTGAAGTCTACAAGCTTTAGACAGTGATTGAATTTGGGGCAGAAAGGACAGGTCAGAGTCTAGGATTACACTGAGTACCCTGGTATTAGGGGAGGGATTGATGGCTGCATTATTGATTTTGATGGAAAAGTCATGGAGGGGGGCATGGGTGGGGGAATTTAATATGCTCAGTTTTAGAGAGATTTAGTTTAAGGAATATAATATATATAATATGTCAGTTAGTAAGTTAGTGATGCGAGAGGAGACTGAAGGAGTGAGATGAGGAGTAGACAGATAGATTTGGGTGTCATCAGCGTATAGATGGTATTGGAAGCCGCGGCCGGTTATCAAGTGACCAAGGGAGGAGGTGTAGACTGAGATGAAAAGTGGTCCAAGAACAGAGCCTTGGGGTACCCCTTCAGAAAGGAGCAATGGAGAGGAGGAGACAGAGTTGTAGGTAATACTGAAGAAGCGCTGCGATAGGTAGCCAAGATAGAGCCTTGTAGGCCAAGGGAATGGAGTTTATTGAGAAGGAGCAGGTGCTTGACAGTATCGAAGGGAGCAGAGAGGTCAAGGAGCAGCAGTGTTGAGTAGTGCCCATTGGTTTTGGCAGTTAGTAAATCATTAGTGAGTTTTAGTAAGGGGTCACAAGTGAGTCACAAGGGATGTTTACATTCCTTCTGACAGAAATAAAAATGATCAGAAAAAAAAACAATTTAAGGGTCCTTTCACACCAGCGGAGCTCGTTTTGACATCCGTTTATCCCCGCTGAGCCGGCGGATGACAGGACAGTCTCTGCACTATGTGCAGAGACTGACCTGTCACAGCTCCATTCTCCTCTATGGAGGATTGGATGGACACGGACCATCGGGTGTCAGCGAACATGTCACCGCTGACATCCGTCGCTCCATAAAGAACAATGGAGTGTCCGTTCGGGTCCGCCTGAAAAACTGACAGACGGACCCGAACCATCCGCCGGTGTGAAAGGGGCCTAAAGAGTCAGTGTAAAAAAATAATAAATCAGAAAAAAAAAAAATTTAAAGCGCCCCGTCCCTTCATGCTCACGCACAGAAGCAGCGTATACTTAAGTTGCGCCCACAAATGTAGACAGTGTTCAAACCACACATGTGAAGTATCACCACAATCGTTAGAGTGAGAGCAATAATTCAAGCACCAGACCTCCTCTGTAACTCTAAACAGGTAACCTGTAGAAATGTTTAAGGCATCGTCTATGGAGATTTTTAAGTACCCTAGTTTGTCGCCATTCCACGAGCGTGCGCAATTTCAAAGCATGATATGTTAGGTATCTATTTACTTGGCGTAACATCATCTTTCACACTATACAAAAAAATTGGGCTAACTTTACTTTTTTTTTTTTTTTTTTTCAATTCATGAAAGTGTCTTTTTTTTTTTAAAAAAATGTGTTTGAATGACCGCAAAAAAAACAGTTTTTAACTCATAAGCAACAAATGTCAGAAAAAGGCTCAGGCATGAAAGGATTAAAGTGGTTGTACATGCATTTGTTTTAATATCAAACAGGTTTATACTTACCTGAACCTCATCTTTGCGGGTCCCCCAGCAGCGCTCCTGGCTTCTCCTCTGCATTGAGTGCCCCTATAGAAAGCCTGGCAGGCCGGAAAAGGGAAGGGACAAGCATGCACCATATCAGGCTACTTGCCCACATCATGGGGGGGGGGGGGCACCTGGTCTGGTGGTCTTGGGGGTCTGTGGGTGGCGGCCTTACTGGAGTCTGGAAATCCCTTTAATTAAAAGGTGTGGGGGGGGGGTCAGATACTGCCCCATGTGAATGAGTAAGTAGTGAGCAATACCTCTACCCATTCACAGAAAAATGAAAAGAGTAAATAAAAACACAGAGACAGTTTTGACAGATCCTTTAATAAAAAAAAGACCCATGATGTACACCTACTGTCAATCAATCATGTTGTCCAGTGAGGTAGATCCACGTAATCACGATCCCTGGTGCCCGCTAACAGAAAAAAAAAAACACCCACAGACACACTTTCCTGTACTTTTGGTTTAAGATACTCTTTAAGGCAGGTTCCTCTAAAAAATGTTATTATTTGTTCAATACTGGCAATTGCCTCCTATTTTTTAAGGATGTGGCAGATATCTGAGTTCTGTAAATTGGCACCCAATTGGCTGGTACATATTTATTACAGGCAATTATTTAGCTCTCACAAATTTACATACTCTACATTTACATTGGTTCCCTACCGTCAAAGACCTTGCAATCCAAGGTCCCTCATGTATACATACATGTACCAGAGCCTATTTACCTACCAGTATGTCTTGGGGATATGAAAGGAAACCCATGCAAGCAAAGGGAGAACATGCAAACTCCATTCAGGTAGTGTCCTGGTTGGAATTTGAGCTGGGAACCCTAGGGCTAGCGACTAACACACTGTGCTGCTATGGATTTCTTTCTTCTCTATGTTACTTAGGTAGCGCCCCCATAGTGATAGGCAGAGGTGGCTCTAGACTTTGTGAGGCCTTAGGCAAAAATTAGACATGAGGCCCTCTCACGTCCAAATTGGGAAGAATAATTAAAGCGATAGAAAAATGAATACTACATTGTTAAACCTGCACTCTCCCGGAGTACAGATTAAAAACGGATTCCGGAGTGTTTCAGATCTCGGTGGAGACGGATAGTGATACCCCCGCGATGGATTCATTGTATCTCTTCTTTCTTTAGGTATCGTCGTGTCACACAATCAGCGATCGGGATCCCAAGGGTCGAGTTTAAGGTTGGTCCTGTGATGGACTTACCTCAAACGTACAAGAGGGAAACGAACGTACCCAAAGGAAAGTATAGGGGTTCTGTATGACCATCCATTTATCCGAGACCATGTACATACATATGTACTCCCTGGAACCTAACGTTCCAGAAACTGCCATCCCTTGGTTACATTTACATCT
>BLSH010218413.1:828357-844013 GCA_018402905.1 Glandirana rugosa
GAGGTCGTGTAGAGAAGACGTCTGATAACGAGTAAGTGAAGAGAGGTCGTGTAGTGAATCAAAGACTGGACTTCCCTTTAAATAGTCCGAGTGTATTGAGGAAAGTGAAGTGTCATCGATCGTGTACCACTCCGGACGTTTGACGGTCGTGTCGGAGGCCTGGTGGGCAATGGGAGAGAAGTGAATGAGCAATAGTCTGCAGAAGAGATGTGCTGGAGGAAGTAAAGTGTATATACGATCGTGTATATAGGAGGTCCCGTAACCAATTCTTAGGGAATCCCACAGTCACCCCTTTTCCCCATCCCGGTTAAATCCCTTAACCGCTTCCCCACCGCGCGCCGTCTTTTCACGGCGGCAGTGGGGGAGCGCTGCGCGAATCGCCGTAAATAAGCGGCGATTCGCAATTGGCCACCAGGGGGCGCGCGCACCCGCCGCACTCCTGGGGAGTGTGCCCGCGGCTCGGGCGGACCCGATGTCCGCCGGCGAGCCGCGATGAGCGGCAAAAGAGAAAGAACGGGGAACCGCCGATGTAAACACGGCGGTTCCCCGCCCTGTCAGTGGGGCATGAGAGATCTACTGATCCCTGTCACTGGGATCAGTTAGATCTCTCATGCCCATGTTAGCCCAACCCCCCCACAGTAAGAACACACCCAGGGAACACTATTAACCCCTAGCTCTCCCCCCCCAGGTTAACCCCTTCACTGCCAATGACATTTATACAGTAATCAGTGGACATTTAAATTTCTGATCGCTGAATAAATGTCATTGGTCCCAAAAAAGTGTCAAAACGTTCCGACATGTCCCCCCCAATATCGCATTACCGCTAAAAATCGCAGATCGCCGCCATTACTAGTAAAAAATAAAAAAACAATAAAAACCCCAGAAATTAATTCTCACCATCCGTAAACGCGGCCACTTTTGCGCAAACCAATCAATTAATGCCAATTGCAATTTTTTTATCGCAAATATGAGGAAGAATATAAATCGGCCAAAAACGGTGAAAAAAAATGTTTTTTTATATTTTTTTTTGGATTTGAATTTTAGCAAAAAGTAAGAAATTTGGGTTTTTTTGCAAAATGGTCGCTCTTCTTTTGTTTATAGCGGCGATCAGAAATGACGCAGAGGCGATCAAATACCACCAAAAGAAAGCTCTATTTGTGGGGAAAAAAGGACGCAAATTTTGTTTGGGTACAACGCCGCACGACCGCGCAATTGTCAGTTAAAGCGACGCAGCGCCGAATCGCAAAAAGTGCTCTGGTCCTAAAGCTGTAAAACCTTCCGGGGCTGAAGTGGTTAAATAAAACAAACAAAAACAAGAGCCGGCCTGGTCAGTGACTTCAGAAGTGTGAGATATGGTGGGATTGAGGGCAGCTATAAGGTGAACCGCAACTATCAGCCACTCCCAAGGGAGCACATGGCTACACTTACTATTATTCTTTACATTCATTTATCAAAAATATGATGGAATTGTAGACCATTGGATGGCTTTGCACTGTGTATTATGGTTAATTTTTGTCTGGACCTCACATGAGAATTATATTTTTAAGTATAGTCTTCTTTTTAGGCCTCATGCACACTGGACATTATAAAAACGCCAGTAGTGTTGCCATATTAAAAACTTGAGTTTTTCAGCTTTTTTGAATTATAGTTTTGCCGTGTTTTTCCATTTTTTTTTTTTTGCGTTAGCGGTTTTTAGTGTTTTTAGCAGGAAAACACCTCTTAAATAAGCTATGGGATCAAAAATGCACAAAATCACCAGTTAGCTGCGTTTTACCGCATTTACCTGCATTAGAGCATTTTTACAACTCAAAAACTCCTCTCCAAACTCACTAGTTCTGGGTTTTTTCGAACCAGAAAACGTGCCAGCCAAAAAACACAGCTAACATCCCATGAGTGCATGGACACAGGATAATATGCTGGGGAGTTTACTGTCTATAGAAAAAAAATGCCTGAAGCCAAAAACAGCCGCTGTAAGAACATCCCGTGTGCATTATTATTATTATTATACAGGATTTATATAGCACCAACAGTTTATGCAGCGCTTTACAATATAAAAGGGGGACAATAAAGTTACAATACAATAGAATACAAAAGGATTAAGAGGGGCCTGCTCAGAAGAGCTTACAATCTATTGAGGCCTACACTTCATTTCCAAAGATTTACAACTTTAAACAGGGCACCCGAAACTAAAAAAAAATCTGAGCCAAATACAAATCTCTGCTTTCCTAACTGGATTTATTGCTGAATGTGTGTTTTCTCCTTTAATAAACTTCAAGTCAAATAAGTGAACTATTATCCTGCTCCCAAACCCCTTAAAGCAACATAAACTGGGTTTAAGGTAAAATCGCACAGGCAAGTAACACCTTGTCAGGAATGCATAATACCCTCAACAATAATGTTTTACTCATGCAACTGAGCTTGCAGCTATAGAACCCAACTTACCCCAAGGGGAAATGAAATAAACAACATCTCGTCTACAATCTTGCCAAACTTTTTTTTTTTTCCTCTAGTTTTAATGTTTGTCTGCAGGAGTTATTTGGCGACTGACAGTTCTGTTCCTCGAGGACTGTCAATGATTCACCTGTGGTCATGCAGGGACATTTGTAGGCTAAGGAAATGTGTACCAACATCCCTTACCACCTTGTTGTAAAACCAGATGGATGACATCACAGCGTGAATTAAAACAGCCATTTAAAGTGACACTTTAGGCTTGGCAAAGCAGAGTTGTTGGGCAGCGGATGGTTTTGCTCCTCATTAACTACCTATCTGACCAATTACATTCGTGTTACTTGGTTTGAACCTCTGTGATCTGTGGAGAAGGGTGGCCTGATCAAACGCCCTTCATTTGGATACATTGTCCATCTTTTGAAACCGAATTCCTCTATTGCTCTTTCCTCCTCAGTTTTCCTTCTTTTAAGTCGGATGTGTGGACTTCTATAAAAAAAAAAAAAAATAGTATAATACTATAATTATAACTATATATATATATACAGGGTGGGCCATTTATATGGATACACCTTAATAAAATGGGAATGGTTGGTGATATTAACTTCCTGTTTGTGGCACATTAGTATATGTGAGGGGGGAAACTTTTCAAGATGGGTGGTGACCATGGTGGCCATTTTGAAGTCGGCCATTTTGAATCCAACTTTTGTTTTTTCAATAGGAAGAGGGTCATGTGACACATCAAACTTATTGGGAATTTCACAAGAAAAACAATGGTGTGCTTGGTTTTAACGTAACTTTATTCTTTCATGAGTTATTTACAAGTTTCTGACCACTTATAAAATGTGTTCAATGTGATGCCCATTGTGTTGGATTGTCAATGCAACCCTCTTCTCCCACTCTTCACACACTGATAGCAACACCGCAGGAGAAATGCTAGCACAGGCTTTTTATGGTTTTTATGGTCAGTAAAAACCAATACCGGGTGAGCTGCTCCTTCCAGGAGGTACCGCCATTCCTCCAAAGCTGACTTGATGGCCAGCAATTCCCTATCACCCACATCATAGTTCCAGCAAGATGGTGCACCACCACATTATGGGTGTCAGGTCCGAGCATTCCTAGATGAACAGTTTCCTGGAAAGTGGATTGGTCGTCGTGGGCCAGTTGAATGGCCCCCAAGGTCTCCCAATCTGACCCCCTTAGACTTTTATCTTTGGGGTCATCTGAAGGCAATTGTCTATGCTGTGAAGATATGAGATGTGCAGCACCTGAAACTACGGATACTGGAAGCCTGTGCTAGCATTTCTCCTGCGGTGTTGCTATCAGTGTGTGAAGAGTGGGAGAAGAGGGTTGCATTGACAATCCAACACAATGGGCAGCACATTGAAAACATTTTATAAGTGGTCAGAAACTTGTAAATAACTCATGAAAGAATAAAGTTACGTTAAAACCAAGCATTGTTTTTCTTGTGAAATTCCCAATAAGTTTGATGTGTCACATGACCCTCTTCCTATTGAAAAAACAAAAGTTGGATTCAAAATGGCCAACTTCAAAATGGCCGCCATGGTCACCACCTATCTTGAAAAGTTTCCCCCCTCACATATACTAATGTGCCACAAACAGGAAGTTAATATCACCAACCATTCCCATTTTATTAAGGTGTATCCATATACTGTAAATGGCCCACCCTGTATATATTGGGGGAAATAATTATGTCATCCCCTGTAGATTTTGTAAGTTTGCCCAATTACAAATAAATGAAGGGTCTATCTTTATCATATGTGTATTTTAAATAAAGAGACAGAATATCAACCAAAAATCCAGAAAAAAAACACATAAAACAAAGGCTATAAATTGAGTTGCAGTTCAGAGAGTAACGTATTTGATCCCCAAGCAAAATATGACTTAGTACTTGGTGGAGAAACCCTTGTTGGCAAGCACCGAGGTCAGACGTTTCTTGTAGTTGGTGGCCAGGTTTGCACATCTCAGGAGGGATTTTGGTCCATTCTTCTTTACAGATCTTCTCTAAATCCTGAAGGTTTCTTGGCAACCCAAAGTTACAGTTCCCTCCATAAATTTTCTATAGGATTAAGGTCTGAACCACTCCTTTGTTGCCTTGGAGGTATGTTTTGGGTCATTGTCATGCTGGAAGACCCATTACGACCCATCTTCAGTGTTCTGGCTGAATGAAGAAGGTTCTCATCCAAGATTTTACAATACATGGCACTGTCCATTGGTTCTTCAATGCGGCAAAGTTGGCCTGCACCTTTAGCAGAGAAACATCCCCAAAGCATCATGTTTCCCCTTGCGTGCTTCACTGTAGGGATGGCGCTCTTAGGGTCATAGTTAGCATTTTTCTTCCTCCCATCATAGCGAGTTGAGTTAAAGCAGAGTTCCGGCCGAAATATGACTTTTAAGATAAAAATACCCCTAGAATACTCATGCCTCGTGCAATGTAACAAAGGTATGCTGTAAACTATGCCCAGTTTTCTATTTGTACAGCATCGTTTTCTTACTTTGTGAAGTTCCTGCTAAACTTGTGCATGTTCGTTTTCGTTTTAGTTTGTTTTTTTATTATTTCGGAAATTCTGGAATTCAGAAATTCGAAAAATTTGGAAATCGGAAATTCGAAAATTCGCAAATTCACAAATTCGGCAATTCGGAATTGGAAAATGCTTAAATTTGAAAATTCGGAAGTTCAGAAATTCAGAAATTCGGAAGTAAAAATACCAAAAATTTGGAAGTCGGAAATTCGAAAATAAGAAAGAACATTTGAAATAATAGCTAACTAATAAATAACTATTAAATTATAGGTATTGGATTTTCCTTTTAAGTTTGGCTGTTAGTGAACTTAAATCCGAAATTTATCAACAGACAAATTTGAAAGGAAATTCCAATACCTATAATTGTATAGTTATTTAAGTAGTTAAGTATAGTTAAGTTATTATTAGCTTGTTATTATTTCCGATTTTTACATTTTCGAATTTCAAATTTTCGGATTTTTGCATTTCTGAATTTCCCAATTTCCGAATATTGGATTTTTGGCTTTTCCGATTGCTGAATTTCCGAAATACTGCAATTCGGATTTTCCAATATCCCGATTTTTGGATTGCCGAATTTTCAAAATCAGAAAAATAAAAATTCTGTGAAATTCGAAATTCGGATTTTTCGAAAAATTTGTTAAAAAATGGATTCGGAACAAAACTAATTGCACAAGCCTAGTTCCTGCACAGCACGGCCATCGCTAGTATGGGCATCAGAAGCCGAAGTGTCCTTCTTCCTGGATTCTGTGCATGCTGGCTACCCAGCATGCACCTGCTGATCTCGCATATGCAGTGCGGTGCAATCTTGGTCAGCTTGGCATGGCACAGCCTCACAGCATCACCAGAGGAGTATATACAGCATCACCAGTGGAGCATATAGCTTCACCAGATAGGAGTATACAGCATCACCAGAGGAGTATACAGCATCACCAGTGGAGTATATAGCTTTACCAGATAGGAGCATACAGCATCACCAGAGGAGTAGATTATATACAGCATCACCAGAGGAGTATATAGCATCACCAGAGGAGTATATAGTATCACCAGAGGGGTGCCTAGCATCCATCTACCCCCCTACCCCCCCCCCCCGCTGCGGGGCTCGCGGCACTGACAGTACCCCCCCAGGGCAGTCGGGGCATCAAAGTCCCACACTTACCCCATCTAGGAGCAGGCAGGCAGACAGGCAGCAATATCTGGCAAGCATTGAGCGTGCATCCCATTCCTCCTCCAAGAAAGGCGTCCAATAGGATCGCCTGTCTTCTCCGCCAATTGGGGAACCGGTAACATACCCGCGCTTCCTGATTGGCAGAGAGGCGGTTCAGTGTTAGAAAGGCAAATGTTCATTTGCCTTTCAAAGGGCTCATGGCGGCACGTTCTGCTCCACAAGCCACTCTATATTGAAGCCTATTAGAGCTTACAGCTCTAATGAGATGCTTTACAGAGACCCCCCACCGCGATAATTCATGCGGCCAGAAGGGACCGATCGCATCAATAGGTGGTGGTCGCATACGGCCATGGATAGATTCATGCTATGCTATGCATGAATCTATCCATAGCATATAGGGAGTGGCGAGGACATAGGGGGCGGCGCCCGTGCGCCCTTAATGGACGGGCCGCCCCTGGTGGAGGTGCTGAGAGAGGAGATGCAGGCTATGAGGGAACATGCCTGCAGGACTGAAGCAGACCCAGTGAGGCTATCTGTTAGCCAGGAGGCTTATATTCGTTTAATGGACTTTTGTTTTGGGACTATGTTTTCTACCTCTGCGAGGGAAGGCTTTCTGTTTTCTTTATTTGCTGACCAAGTAAACATGGGCACGAAGCCCTTAACCTTGCATATGGCTGGATTACTCTTCACTTGGAGCTAATCACTCACAATATATATACAGTTGTGCTCATAAGTTTACATACCCTGGCAGAATTTATGATTTTATGCCATTTTTCAGAGAATATGAATGATAACACAAAAAACAAAAAAAATCAACTGTTTTACCCTTTTTAAATCATAATGACAACAGAAACTACCCAAATCACCCTGATGAAAAGTTTTCATACCCCAGTTCTTAATACCGTGCATTGCCCCGATTAACATCAACAATGACAGCTTGAAGTCTTTTGTGGTATTTGTGGATAAAGCTCTTTATCTTCTCAGATGTTTTTAATTGTTTATTTTTATAAATTTACAAGATGAGAGTGAATGAACAGAAGAAAAGTCTAAATCAAATCAATTCTTGATGTGACTACCAATTGGCTTCAAACCAGCATCAATTCTTACACTTGCTTAAAGTGTAGGTTCGCCTAGGACGAAAAAAATTAAAAGCCAGCAGCTACACATACTGTAGCTGCTGACTTTAATAGGACACTTACCTGTCCTGGAGTCCAGCGATGTCAGCACCACAGCTGATGTTTCCATCAGCTGTCAGGTGCTGCCGCCACCATTGCGAATAAGGGAAGCCGGCAGGGTAGCATTACGGCTTCACGCCGGGCCCCTACTGCGCATGTGCGAGGCTCCGCTGCGCTCTGCTACTAGCCCGGCGGCCAGTAGCAGAGCGAGGAGGAAGGAAGAGGGAGCTGGGCTGCTGACGTAATTGTGAGGGTTGTACTCACTTTTGTAAGATACTGTATATATATATATATATATATATATATATATTGTAACGTTGGGGGATGTAGCTTCACAGGATTGAGTGCACAAGCCGGTAACTTAAACAGTCAGTGGGTTTATTTTCCCAATAAACAAAACAAAGGTAAGCTTTCAGCAGCAAAAACAAAACCAACAACAGAAAAGTCCGCTTATCTTCAGCACAAAACAAAGTAAAAGTAACATACAGTTCTTGGAAGACTCTTCAACCCAGGACCTTGCACGGTCCTTGTCAGGTAAGTTTTGCTTTCAGTCCCCAGCACACGTGGGTCTCCAAACACTTTCAGCTCTGCCAAAATACTGGTGTCTCCTCCCAGCTCCTCCTCACACACCAGCTACACACCACTTCCTCTCCTTATGAGCTGCTTCCTGGCTGCTATTAACCCCCATGTGTGCTGGTTTCCCTGTGATCAGGGGTGGAGGCCCTATCCCACCCGAATATCACTTTAGGGCCTCCGAAATTCCGGGTCCCTACTACCTCTCTATAAAAGGTAGGGAGAACTGCGAGTCAGCCCTCCCTGTGCTCTCGCTACTCCCGGAACCTCTCACCCCCTCGGGTGACCCCCTGAGCACTACCATAACCCAAATATTGGTGATATATAGCACCCGTCCAGGACCCACCCTTGGCGTCCTCTACAATATATATATATATATATATATATATATAAAACTATATTTATCCATCCATAAAGTTATATGAAATCCAAAAATGTAATATTTTGCAGTCTACCAATCCTTAAATCTGGTGGCTTCATTAGTTTTTTTTTCCCTTTATTTTCACCTGGTGATCTGGCCAGTAACGCACTTGTTGTCTTAGAGTGTCTACACTCTGATTGGAGGAGTAAAGAAGACGTCTTTTTAGAGCTGCACTTTTTAGTCTAGGTTAACACCTATACGTCTGCGCTTTCTGTGGTCTTTCTAGTTTTTTTACCGTCTTTTTACCATTTTGCATTTTTCTATGGTTTTTTTTTTGGGGGGGGGGGTTTGTTGCTAGGCAGATTTAAAAACGCAAATCACGGCAAAATCGTGGTAAAAATGCATAAAAAAATCAACACTTGGATTTCTGGTGCAGCTCCATTGAAGTCTATTGCATGCAAAACGCAAACTGCAGTGAGAAAAAAAAGTCCCCGAGCCTTTCCAAAAAACGCAACTCCGAAAAATGCACAGATGGGAACTACATCCATAGGAAACCATGTTAAATGGACTGTAGTGTGCTTCTGCAAACTGCAAAATGTGGTAAAAAATGCATAAGTGTCAACCTAGAGCAGGAATATGCAATTAGTGGACCCCCAGCTCTTTCAGAACTACAAGTCCCATGAGGCATAGCAAGACTCTGACAGCCACAAGCATGACACCCAGAGGCAGAGGCATGATGGGACTTGTAGTTTTGCAACAGCTGGAGGTCCGCTAATTGCATATCCCTGACCTAGAGTAAAGCAGTTTCAGCAAACAAGATTTTTTTTTTACCTTTTACCATGGCACCATGTTTCTTGCATTGAAATATATAGGCTGCCCCACGTGCAAAACGTGGGAACAAGTTGAAAATTTGTGGAAATGCACACGCTCAGTCGCAACTCTACAGGTATGAACCAAGCCTTAAAGGGAGCCCTTAAGTGTTAAAGCATATTTATAGTGAAAATAAAAATGTAATATATTTGCAGCTTATAAATTCTTATATGTGGTGACTGCATCCAGAGACTGATAAGGCAGTACAACCGGTACAACTTGATTTCTGGCAGGATCAACAGGTATTTTTTGCACCTACGAAACAGATGTAATAAAACATTTTCAATGGTATATTCAACTGACTTAGGCTGCTTTCACACTGGAGCGTTTTAGAGACGCTATTTAGCTAAAAATAGCGCCTGTAAAGAGCCTCAAAAGTCCCCCCAATCCACCCCAATGTGAAAGCCCTGAGTGCTTTCACACTGGGGCGGTGCGCTAGCAGGACGTTACAAAAAGTCCTGCAAGTAGCATCTATGGGGCGGTAGGGGAGCGGTAATATACCGCTCCTCTACCGCCCCTGCCATTGAAATGCATGGCAAGCGCCTCGGTAGCGCTGAGCGCTGGCACTTTTAACCCCTTTTTAACCCCTTGTGGGGGGTTAAAAGCGCGGCGCTCCTGCCCGCATAGCGGAGCCCTATCGCTGGTAAAACTCAGCTAAAACTAGCGGGGTTTTACCGCGACCGCGGCTACCGCTTCAGTGTGAAAGTAGCCTTATTGAGTGCTGAAATTTTGCCAGAAGAATCTGATTGATCCATAAACTGTATATGTAGAGATTTTAGATGGTAAAATCCATTAAATCAGAGGAAAAGTGGATGGCTCTACTGTATGTACTCCATAAGACCTACAGAAAATGTGAAACCAAAAAAATTGCATGTTTAATAGAAAAAATAAGGTTAAGGATGCATTTTCAAAGTACAGATGAATCATATCCTAACTTCTATGAGAAAATAAAAAAACATGTAAGTGAAAAATGTGACCCTCGGACCCCCATCTATCAAGCTGATCCCACAGGAAAGAAGCGGCTGGAAACCACACACCTCGATAATGTGCCCCACCACCTGGCATAGGACAGCTGGCAGCGTCTCAAAGTAGTAGGTTCAAAATATTACTGGAAATAAGATATGAGTCGCTGATGCTCAGACACACTGCATATAGGATAACTGTACAGTATCAAGTACGGTAATATAAAACATTTGATGCAGGTCAATTTTTCGGCTTCTGTGCCACAAAAGTCATGCTGACTGTTCCTGTCTGGAAATGAGGAAGCAACAAGCTTCATATTCCAAAATGTTTCTTGGTGATCCATTTTCACTAGGTAATCATCCTAAGAATGGAAAGGTCTGGGACACTTTGTAAAGAACCAGTACACACGAGTCGTTGACTGGATCATATAACTTTGAAGTTGCTATACGGTTCATATAAATAAAAATTAGAGTGATTTCAGATATACAGTATCTCCCAAAAGTGAGTACACCCCTCACATTTTTGTAAATATTTTATTCTATCTTTTCATGTGACAACACTGAAGAAATGACACTTTGCTACAATGTAAAGTAGTGAGTGTACAGCTTGTATAACAGTGTAAATTTGCTGTCCCCTCAAAATAACTCAACACACAGCCATTAATGTCTAAACCGCTGGCAACAAAAGTGAGTACACCCCTAAGTGAAAATGTTCAATTTAGGCCCAATTAGCCATTTTCCCTCCCTGGTGTCATGTGGCTCGTTGGTGTTACAAGGTTTTAGGTGTGAATGGGGAGCAGGTGTGTTAAATTTGGTGTTATCGCTCTCACTCTCTCATACTGGTCACTGGAAGTTCAACATGGCACCTCATGGCAAAGAACTCTCTGAGGATCTGAAAAAAGAATTGTTGTTCTACATAAAGATGGCCTAAGCCAGGGATATGCAATTAGCGGACCTCCAGCTGTTGGAAAACTATAAGTCCCATAGCAACACTCTCAGCCACAAGCATGACACCCAGAGACCGAGGCATGATGGGACTTTTGGTAGTTTTGCAACAGCTAGAGGTCCGCTAATTGCATATCCCTGGCCTAGGCTATAAGAAGATTGCCAAGACCCTGAAACTGAGCTGCAGCACAGTGGCCAAGACCATTCCACTCAGAACAGGCCTCGACCAAAGAAGTTGAGTGCACATGCTCAGCGTCATATCCAGAGGTTGTCTTTGGGAAATAGACGTATGAGTGCTGCCAGCATTGCTGCAGAGGTTGAAGTGGTGGGGGGTCAGCCTGTCAGTGCTCAGACCATACGCCGCACACTGCATCAAACTGGTCTGCATGGATGTCGTCCCAGAAGGAAGCCTCTTCTAAAGATGATGCACAAGAAAGCCTGCAAACAGTTTGCTGAAGACAAGCAGACTAAGGACATGGATTAGTGGAACCATGTCCTGTGGTCTGATGAGACCAAGATAAACTTATTTGTTTCAGATTGCTAAAATACATATCAAAAAAAAAAAAACAAAAACAATTTATTCATCGGTTTTGGCTAATATTTATTCTTCCTCATATTTTTAAAGTGAATAAAAATCAGGGTAGATATCCCCAATCAATACCCATTAGTGGAAAAGAATTTAAGTTGGACTGTCACGACACCAGGTATACATGGATAACAAAATAAATTTAAAAGATTTTTAAATTTTATTCAAAAATATATGGATAAAATCATACGATAATGGTTACAAACATAGCATTCCTGACATTATTGCACATCGAGACCTCTACCCACAGTAGACCGGGCAAGAGGGGAGCAGTCAATTGGTGTCAAAAAATAGATATCGAAAACGTCCTCTACATGTTTCGCGACATAGCGTTTCTTCAGGAGGGATATCTATAAGGATCAATAGTGTACAGTTATACAATTATGTAATTAGTTACATTAACAATGTGGGTAAAATCCAAAATATTTGAACAATAAACAGGGGAGTTTATGGCAGTAGTGGCTGGACTTACCCAGGCGCCGGGCCGGGCCACAGGGTGCCCCAAGCGCGCCAATGATGCTCCTGGTCGGCAAGAATGGGGTAGGTCAATGCAGATTTGTGTGGTTAAGATGAGCTGTCTAGATATAAATGGTACTTTTGAATCTTGGGGTGCTGGAATGCCAAGGGGAAAGGGGGGGGAGGGGGGAAAGGAGAGGGGGGGAGGAAGGAGGGAGGGAGAGAGGAAAGGGGGGGAGAGGGAAAGGGGGAGGAGAGGGGCGGGGAATGGAAGAAAAAAAAGGGGAAAGGGAAAATAGAGGGGAGGAGGGGGGGGAAAGGGATGGGGGGGAAACAAGGGGGGGTGGGGGATGTGTTGTGGGGAAAGAGGGGGAGAGAAGGGAAAAAGAAAGAAAAGGGGGGGAGAGAAAGGGGGAGGAAAGGGAAAGGGAAGAAGGGGGGAAAAAAAGGAAAGAAAAAGGAGAGAGAGAAAGAGAGAAGGAGAGAAAAGCAAAAATGAAAAAGAAAGAAAAAGGGGGGGGAAGGGCGGGAGGGAAAGGGGAGAGGAGGGGAGGGAGGGGGAGACGAGGATGGGAGGAAGGGAGGGAAAAGAAGGGAACCACAAGACACCACGTGGGGGGTGGGAAAGAGGAGCATCCCATATTCCACCTATTGAAGGGGAGAGAAGGTAACTAGTTACCTTATATCAAAATGTGTGCATTTAATGTAATCCCATAGTGATCACGCTGGAAACGCTAGGGGCCAAATGGGGGTATACAGGTATAGTGTGGTATATCAATACCTGGTTCAGTATTCACGTTCTAAAGAGTAGGAAGATAGAGGTTCAGTGAAAAATTGCCAATATTGAGTAGGAAACTGATCAGATAAAATTATGTAAAAATAGCAGTCAAGCAGTAACGCACAGCAACGCCAAACAAACATCCGACGTGCAACACTGCTGAGACAACTGGAGTGACCTACCGATAGTCCAGCAAGCGTCTGGCGTCCATGGGATCCTATCCTGTAATGACCAACAAGCAGGGGCATCCTGCTTATACCCGAGCGGATGACGCACATCCGCACGCGCGCGGGATGTGACGTCGCCCGGTCCGACGTTCCACAGTGCGCGCGCACAGGGTAGCTGCGTGTGCACTACTCACCACCAAGTCCTAGACATAAAGCGGTGCAAGAGTGGGCGCGTCATATCAAATGACGGACACACTCCCGGAACATCGCATTCCTGCCGACGGAGCCTGCACACATAGGCGCCCCCCGGTGCCCATTCGGGCAACTGCGCAAATCCAGCCACATTATATTAAAAAGGGATACAGGCATGCTTACAAAGGAATGGTTACATATATGTCAAACATGTATTGTGCTATACAAAGAAATATATTAAAATGCGACATAATCAATAACCTAGAGTAATTAACCCAGATATAGAGATAAAAATGCTATCATGGAAAATAGGAGGGAAAAGGGGAAGGGGAGAGGGGGAAAGGACAGGTTAGGCATATAATTCTGAACAGAGGCAGTCACAATCCCTCTTGGGCGTACAAAATGGAAGAAAGGAGAGAAAAGAGGAGAATAGTCGATGGTGATTATAAGTATGTAAAACATACAGCAGGCCCGGTCGCGCTCCACATAAAAGGGAAAGCGTCAAGGGCATGTAAACAGTTTACAGAAAGGGTTTATAGGAGTTAACCTCATTAAGTCCCGGGGGGAGGTCGCCCCAAGGCGCTCGATCCACAATGTCTCACGTTGGAGGAGAGTCCTGTCATGGTCTCCACCCCTGGGATCAGCCGGCACCACATCCAGCACAAAAAATTGTACTGCATGTGGGTCAAATTTATGGTGCAGGCCGATGTGACGGCCAATAGTGGTCAGTTTACCGTTACTAGAATAATAGACATGATCACCAATACGTTGTTGTAGCTCCCTGATCGTTTTCCCAATGTAAAGCTCCTGGCATTTACAAATCATAAGGTATACGACCCCTGTTGTGTGACAGCTAGCTGAAAACTTGGGGAGAAAATTCTCCCCGTCGGGTAGCGTACAGTTTTGCACGTTGGCAACCCAGGGGCATCTGGGGCATGACCCGCATGGTGAGGTGCCCCGTCGGTCCCGGGGGTTATATTCTGGTGTGCGATAGTGGCTAGAGGTGAGGCGGTCACGTAATGATCTAGCCCGCCGGAAAACCAACTCCGGGGTGGGTCTAATATGTTTATTTAGTATATGGTGATCACAAAGGTGCCAGTGTCGTGACAGAGTCCATCTAAGTTGGTCATGGTGTGCCGAAAAAGGGGTCACAATCTTGACCATATCAGGTTGAGGAGGTCGTGGGGTGGTGTACAAAAGGGACAATCTGGTTCGAGCATATGCTCGGTTAAAGGCCTTTCTTAAATTGGAGCGGGAGTATCCTCTCCGAAGCAGACGGTCCCGTAAAAGGTCGGCCTGTACTCGGAAGTCTTCCTCTTTCTCACAATTTCTTCAAAGACGGAGGTATTGTGCATAGGGAATGCTATGCACAAGGGGCCTGGGGTGTCCACTGGAGGCATGGAGGAGTGTGTTCCCAGACGTGGGCTTATGGTACAAGTGAGTGCTAAGATGTCCAGAGCAATCCTTATTGATCCAAAGGTCCAAGAATGAAATCTGGGTCTTACTGATGTGGTATGTACAGTGTAAATTTATCTCATTAGCGTTTAAGATATGTATAAACTCAAGTAGAAGGTCACTGGGTCCTGTCCATACAAGAAACAGGTCGTCAATGTACCTATACCAAATTAGGACAAAAGATAAGAACTCCGATAGCCTTTCGTCTGAGAACACACTCCTCTCCCAGCCCCCCAGGTATAAATTAGTGTACGAGGGTGCACAAGAGGTCCCCATGGCCACCCCTTGGGTTTGTAGATAGCATTGTTCGTTGAATAAGAAATAGTTGTGGGTCAGTATGAACCGCAAAAGGTCTAAAATAAACTTATTCAAGGGCCATGTGTGATGGTCCTGTTCCCTTAAGAAGGATTCGGTCATCGAGACTCCCTGCTCGTGAGGGATACTGGAATAGAGGGCTTCTATATCCACTGCCACGAGGAGGGAGTCTCGAGGGACCTGAATCCCCTCAATATGTTTAAGTAAATCTGTAGTGTCACGTATGTACAAGGGGAGTCCTAGTACATGAGGCATAAGATATGAATCAACAAATTTGCTGGCATTAACTAGTTACCTTCTCTCCCCTTCAATAGGTGGAATATGGGATGCACCTCTTTCCCACCCCCCACGTGGTGTCTTGTGGTTCCCTTCTTTTCCCTCCCTTCCTCCCATCCTCGTCTCCCCCTCTCTCCCCCTTCCCCCCTCCCCCCCTTCTCTTTCTTTTTCATTTTTGCTTTTCTCTCCTCTCTTTCTCTCTCTCCTTTTTCTTTCCCTTTTTATTTCCCCCTTCCTCCCTTTTCCTTTCCTCCCCCTTTCTCTCCCCCCCTTTTTCTTTCTTTTTCCCTTCTCTCCCCCTCTTTCCCCACAACACATCCCCCCCTTTTTCCTCCTCTTCCCCCCCCTCTCCTCCGGGAACATGTATGCACTGTGATGTCTAAATGAATTTG